>JANHZU010002240.1:2874-13304 GCA_032468055.1 Acrochordus granulatus | reverse complement strand
TTAACACACGATATAAAGCAGAAATAGAGCAAACGAACCAGCACTTATGGATCTGCTTCGAGGCAGCTTCTGGCCTCCACTGCTGCTGGCTGGAGGATTCGCTGCTGTCTCTTTAAGAGGGCCTTTTTTCTCTCCCTCTTCAGCTTTTCCGGGAGTGGGCGGTTATTCTTAAAGTGGGAGTTTATTCTTATCGCGCTGGGATATTCTTAAAGCCGCACACACACACACACAGAAATCCCCCCTTGGAAGTGCTTCTCTTCAGCTTTTCCGGGTGTCATGGGCGATTATTCTTAAAGTGGGCATTTCTTCTTATCACACCAGGATATTCTTAAAGCTGTGAGCGCACACACACAGAAATCCCCCCTTGGAAGTGCGTCTTCCCTCTGTACTATGAGGAGAGAAGCGACGAAGGGGGAGAGCAGAAATTGTCCTTGTCCTTGCCCCAAGCAGAAATCCCCCCTTTGTTGCTTCTCTCCGCTCACGCACGTGGCTTTAAGAATATCCCTGTGCAAAGGAGAGGAGAGGAGGGGAGGGGACTTCCTGGAGATTGAATCGTGAGTCTCCGGAGTTCTCTCTCTTGAATGCCTTTCACTTAATTTACTCTGTTAACGCAGCAAGAATGGAGAGCTCCGTTGGGAGATTTCCCATGTGAGCTGATCGCGTGGTGCTCATTGCGATCAGGAACATAGGCAGAACACCTGTGTATGCATTGCTGCCCATATGGAAATGGAGTAAACTGCACGAGAGGAGAGTCGGCAGATTGCTGCGTTAGCAGAACTCTCACATAGGGTTGCTGTCTGCAACAATGGAGTAAAGCATGAGGTAAGAGTCAGCAGAACTCTTGCGCGGAGTTGCCTGAACTCTAATTCTATTAGAATATTATTCTAATATTCTATTAGAATATTATTCTATTAGAATAATATTCTATTAGAATATTAGAATAATATTCTAATAATAGAATATTATTATTCTTATAATACAGAATACAGAGCATGCTTACTGAAGACGCGCAAGGTTTGGCATGAAGTTTCCTTGTCTCGTGAGTTGCAGCAAATCTAGCAGAATATTTTTTTATTAAATTTTTTGCTCGTCCTGCGAGTTTCTCGTCTTGTGAGTTACTCGTCTTGTGAGGTACCACTGTACCTCTAAAGTATATTATGCAGTTTTATCAGAGTCATTCTCATGAGCATTAAAACATAATACTGTATTTGAACATTTTAAAAATATTGGTCACCTCAGAAATAATATTGCCATCAACATTTTGTATTGTATTATTTTGCATTTTGTCAAATTTCTAATATTTGAATTCAAAAGGTTTAACCCATTCTTGAATGTTTCAAAAGATCACTTAAAACCAGTTGTGGGAGAAATAAAATAAGAAATATCTGATGTGGGAAGGAAGTAAAGGAGTACACAATATGTGGAAAATGCTTATGCTGATATCTTTAAAGATAAAAAAAGCTGACTAATATAACACAAATGCAGATTTCTTTAGAACCATTGTTGGATTCTGAACAACTGCCCACTATGCTATCTGTTAATCCAAGGTCAAGATTAGAGTATATTCACATCTGACGAATACCTACTGGCTGCATCCTGGAAAGTCATGAGGCATGCAACCAGCTATGTTATAAAAATGTAGAGATTTTGCCTTTTGTTTTTAAAGAAAATGATGTTTCAATGGGCTTATTCAAATTAGAAAGGGGAACTTTGTGACTTTTTGGTCTCTGTGTGAAGTCATTGTATATACTACTAACTTGATATACCTGATTAGACACAAACAGCACATCACCTGGATTATTTTGGAAAGGGGCAGGCACTCTGCTGCTCAGCTAATGTTATTGGTTTCCCAGTCAGTCATTATTCTATCTGATGTGTCAGAGTTAAAAAGCTACCCATTCTTGCCTTATGGTGATGCAGTGATTTAAAAATTGCAGATAAGTAATGAAATGAGCATCATGACATTAGTTGATTGATTGGACTTATATAGATGCATATCTCATATGACTCTAGACAGTTCACAACAGCATTATGCAAACCCTGTGAATTATGTAAAGATAGTTCTCACTTAACAGCCACTCATTCAGTGACTGTTCAAAGTTACAGTGGCATTGAATGAGGGGCACTTATGATAGATCCTCATAGCTATGGCCATCATAGTATCCCCGTGTGATCACAATTGGGTGCTTGGCAATGGCTTACAATTGTGATATCGCAGCATTCTTGATCACATGTCACACTTTGCAACTTTCCTGCTGGCTTCCAAAAAGCAAATTCAATGAGGAAGCTGCCAAAAGTTCACAAAGGTAATCACCTGTCATGGGATGCTGCAACCATGCAGGATTGGCCTGACAATGGCAACTGGGACTACCAGAATCACTGTTATAAATCAACGTGATGACATAATATCACACCTTACAACTGTGTCATTTAGCAATGGATTTCCCAGTCCCAAATACCATTGGTAAGTAAGCAATACTTGTATTTGTTTCCAACATTGGGATATAACTATAAAACAATGAGATTTGGATCATGATGCCATTGGTACTTCTGTAAGGGTAATTTGTGGATGCTAATGCTTATGTGTATTGCAATTTTTATTATACTGAATCTATGGTATTGTATACTAAGACATTGTTCAAAAGACTAGTAAAGATTTAAATATGTAAGAAGTATTAGCTTTGCAATTGCAAGTTTTCATTAGTCATTGCTTCAGTCAGTTGACTCTAAAAGGCTTATAATGAACAACAAATGTGCATATCCTAAGGATTTTATTTCTGTCTATAAAGTATGCTTCTATTATTACTAATTCTATGTTTAATATATAAAACTTTCCTCTGCACTTGATAATTCAATAACACTTTTAATAGATATTTTTTCCTTTTATGTCTACCTTTGATTTCCTTTTGCTTAATACTTTTTATTATTTTTTCCACTTTGCACAATGTTGTGTTTACCTCAAAAGGGAATAGTGTAATGGGTATGTATGTTTATGTTCCTTAGAAGATACTTAGAATTCTCGAACAAAAAATGGAATGCTCTTTAGCTGGTTATGTTACCATAAATTACAGTTTAATTTAACTTAGGGCAAATATTGAAATAATATAGACTGGCTTTTGCCCATGGGAGAGAGAGATTCATTCACTGATTTGCTCTGTTTCTAATTCAAAATTCACTATAAGGCTTTGCTGTATGTATGTAGTTCAGGACCTAGCATACCGAAATGTCGAGTATTGCTTGCTTGAATTACTTTCACTTAATCCTCCTTTATGTACTTCGTGTATCCAAGTAATCATTCACTTTCTTCTCCTTCCTTCCTCCCTTCCTTCCCAAAGTCTCTTATTTTGATGTCAAGAAAGGATAATTACATAACTAACAATGTAAAGGTTAACCTCTTCCTTTATGTTGTTTTTGTAATTAACCTTTCTTGTTCAATCATTCACTATATGACAAGGACTTTCTTTATCCCTTGTACTTAATAATTGTAACAATTAATACATTACTGTGTTACCCACCTTCATTCCATCTTTTGTCTTTGTAAGCAATGTCCTTCTTCATTCCATATTAGTCCAATTAATACATACATATTTATGTTAGTAATTAGCATATTACACAGAACACTGCCAATTCTTGTAGAGTAGCAATGTTGGATTAGACCATGGAGATTTAAGTTCAATTCCCAGTAGACCACATAACATGCTGGATAATTTTGTATCAGTCCTATCTCTTTTTCCATCCATCCTATTTCATAGGGGTTTACAGTACAGATAAAATTAAGAGAGATCATTTGATAAAGTCATTATCCTTACAACTAAAATAACTAAATATATTGGGGTTTTCTTATTTAATTCAGGAGTCTAGTTATTCTATCATGACTTTTTTAACAATGAACTGAAATTCAGATTTCTTCTTTGACCCTAAGAAATAATATTTTTAAAATCCAAATGGGTATGCCCTTCATTTTAAAACAGTTCCAGACACTATTTAGTCCCTACTGGGTCACTGAGTATAGTATTAGTAAATAACATTAATTTATTATGAAGGAGACCTTTATTTTTGTAATTCGACGACCTCTTATATACAAAATTTATCTGGAGGAACTTAGTACTGAGGAGATACCCTGGGATTTTAGATGTTTCTGAAGCGGAAATGCAAAATAATGAAATATACATGATGAAAAAAGACAAAGCCACTGGCTGTAAGATTCTAGAATGAAGTTTCTCAACTTTGGTTGCTTTAAGATAGGTGGACTTCAGCTCCCAGAATAACCCAGTCAGCTATATAAACCAAGGTTAGACATGCCTGGGTTAGAACACTGAATTACAGGTTAGGCATCTTTCGTTACTTAATTCCTGATTTCTCAAGTTGTGGCTTTTGGAGCACATGAAATTCCCCATTTCCTCTTGTAATTTGGTTAACTTCTGAAACCAATCATACTGTATGTATTCCTTTGACTTTTCACCAGAATCCTTTCTGAATGTTAGTAACAGAAGTGATAATCAGCTATTTGAAACAGGGTTCTGAATATTTTTCCTCAAAGGAATTTTTCTAAACTTTCACAAAATAATCCTTGTCCTTCATATGTACCTGACAGATAAAACCAGAATACAATGTGAGTATTATTTAAGGCATATATAGATTCAGCAAATGTAAGTCGCTGAGAGTTGTTTTGAATTCGGCAGCATATTAAATAAATAAATAAATGTCTTACCAGGGAGAATCTTAAAAAAACATACAATATGCATTTCTGCTAAGGCTCCAATAAAACCATAGAAGATCTTTCAAACTATTTATTCCACTATCCTATTTCCCATATTTGTCCATGATAATTTTTTTTTAATTTAAACAAAAAAGGTTTTATTAGGGAGACTGGCAAATTTCATTTGACTGGTTGTTAAAAGAGAAATGTTTTACTTAAAAGTTCTTAACCGATGTTCTCATAATCCTATAAAAGTTTTATATGATTTTTAAATGATTCTTTTTAATTTCAATAATAGTCATTATTTTACTTAACTCTGGTATTTTTTGTTATGATCTGCAGTCAACATAATAAACTGATTAAATTTACTTTAACTGAGTAGTTAAACATTTTAACTCACAATTTAGAACAGGGATCATTTTGAAACATAAAATGTTTTGAAATATAGTATACAGTATATTCATGTTCTAGTATTTATTAGATCTTGATAAGTTTTTTTAGCACAAAGAATTAAAATTGGCCATGGCATAGGAACGATCTTCTAAGTACCTCTATTTTCCAAATCCCGTCTTAATCTACTAGGTGAGTCTCCTTCAATCTGATGTCCTCTAAATTTACTGGATTGCTGCAACCATTATTTCCCAGCTACATTGGTATGTTATCTGAGAATTATAATCTGGCACATCTGGAAGATATTTATTCATAATGATTTTTTAAAAAATAGTTAGTGAAGCCAATGAAGCTATATATATATAAAATAGATAAACCCCCACAAAGAACTAACAGTTTTTCAGGTGTCAAGTATTTCAAGGTCAAGTGGAACTGCATGGTTATCTTTAGTATTGATCCAGTAATGAACTCTGAAGTTAGAAGATTTCTTTCTGAGCTTTCTCACACACATACATACAAAGATATAGCCCTTTTTTCTCCCAAGACATATTAAAGTTTAGATATCTTTCTGACAGAAGATTAAAGACAACATTTGCCCCTATTATGCTCTAGACCTGAGCATAAAACCAGCTTTTAGTTACCAGAGAAATTATTATGATAGGTACTGTTCAAGATCCATTAGTAAAATTTCATGGGCAATGTAAGTTTGACAGGAGTGGGCCTGTATTAACTATGTGGTGCACTTTTTAATGTGTTACATTTTATTTATTGCTTCCAGAATTTGTGCCTGAAATAGCAGATTGTATTAACTAATCAATCAAACTGCTTGCCACAATCTTTAGGTATAAACTTTTAAGCCAATGCTCTTTCCAGGATGATATGGATGCATAACGAAGCTGGATGACATATCTTAAATAAAAGCAACAAAAAATAATTTAACGAAGAATTATTTTACCCACAAAAAGAATGAACTTTTTAATGATCAGAACAATTGCTTGCAGATAATTTTAAAATTTTCAAGAAAATAAAAATATATTCAAATCTATTATTTATTTTTTTCTGTTTCTTGTAAGGAAAATACTGCTGTTTTGAACAATCTTCTTTGATTAATACAGGTGAGGAATTGTGGGGCCTTACAAAGAGTTGTCCTACTATTTGTAAGGCCTCACAATATTTAATAATATTTATTATATAATGGATAGATTCTGATAAATAATGCCAGTTTGGAAAAGCAACTAAAATGTTGCTATAGCATACCCATCAATCTTTAACAGAAATCCATGAATGAAAGAATTTGAAAGTATAAAATTATTAATTTAAATTAAGAAAGTTTTACAAATTATATGACAATAAGCAAGAACTTCCCAATTACATAGGTTGGAATTCTTTGTAATTTTGCCTTAACTTACATATCTTTATATGATACAAATAATTGAAAAATCTGTTAAAATAATTAATTATATTTCCATTATCAAAACACTATGCAGATGCTTTCACCTTTCAAGATTGAGGAAAAGGAGGAGGAGCAAAACATCTATTTATACATAAGGGTAGGAGAAGGCGATGCAAGATTGAAAACCTGAAACTGAGAAATAAACATGTCTGGATTCCTAGATTTGGCAATTTCTGATCTTTACTACTGCAACAGCTTCTTTTATATCTGCAAAAAGGAAAAAAACCTTATGTATCTAAGCTTTTTCCTTGAATTTCCTGCAGTGAGGTTGCATGCCTAGTGATAAAAGCAGAAAAATGTGAGGATTGGATAAAAAATAATAATGATAAAAATATAAAAATAATAATACCACTGTGATGGAATATATAGCAAGAGAAGGAAAGTATGTAGGGAGGAATGTCAATAATAGTATTGCCATTACCCAGGGAAGAGGCAGCATATTCCACAGAGAGGTCCAAAACAAGGGACTGCACGTTCCTGAACTAAATGGGAATGGAGGAAAAGTTTCAGGAAAACCATACTCTAGAATCTCCCAGAGTATATTAAGTTAAAAGGTTCTAGTTTTAATCTTGTGAGGTTCTATCTGTTAGGTGTAAGCAAATAAAGAATTGTACTTGATTGGATCTCATTGTGTTGTCTTTAGGCTTAGGCCTGACAATCTCCTGTTATAAATTGCCAAAAGATGGCAGTACTGACGTACTAGGAACTTGAACGTGTTCTTTAGTGACTATCTTTTTACTTTAAAGGTGATAAGTTGCTATAAGAAAAGGTAGTGTTGTAGTGTTATTGAAATGGATCTCTGAAGTGAGCAATTGTAATGAGCCATGATTTAATTTTTGACTGCTGAAGAAATCCTTTCAACTGAAATTTATTTATTAGTTTTTTTAAGGTTGCCTATGGAAGAAGGAAGGATGGAGCCAGGTTGAAGAGGGGAATCAGCTTTCAGTCACTACAAATGCACAAACATCAAAAGTCCAACCCCTCGTGAGGACCATTATCTTATCTTGGGAATGCAGGTGTTCAGGAGGCGGTTGGAGAAATTCTTGTAATCTTATAACAACAATAAATCTGTTAGTTAGAACAGCAGCATCATGCCTATCACAACTTAAACAATGTGACTCTGAGCAGCATACAACAGGAACAAAACAATAAATTAGAAGAAAGCCAAATAACATAAGCCAGAATATTATATAAATCTAAAATAGAAAATGGCAATCAAGCACAATAATAAAAACAACAAAAAGGGGACTTGGATCCAGAAATCTGTTAAAAAGCCAGGCCTTAACAGTTTTCCTAAAGGTAAGCAAAGTTGAGGCCTATCATACATTTGGAAGTAGGGATTGCTCCTATAAGGGGCACAGTGGCCTAGCAGTTAAGACACTGGGCATATCGGCCAGAAGGTTGGTAGCCTGAGTTCAAGACTCAGGTGCCACATAAGGGGGTGAGCTGTTATATCCCAGCTCCTGTCAATCTATCAGTTTAAAAGTATGCAAAATGCACGTAGGCAAATTGGTACTACCTAAATTGGTAGGAAGGTAACAATGTTCCATGTGTCTTGCTATAGTCATACTAGCCACATGACCAGAGACAACACTGGTACTTCGCTATTTAATGGAGATGAGCACTGCACCTAGAGTCAGACATAACTGGTAGGGGAAACCTTTATCTTTTTATGTAGGGATTGCTCCACCCATCTCAGTCCAATTGACCCTGGGAGACAACCTTTCCTATAGGAGTGTCTGGGGTGTTGTCAATCCTATACATTAGACCAGACATCACATAGTCCTAAAACTGTTTTTACAGAGGGTATATTAACATAATCTGGAATGTGCTTCCCCTCTTTTATCTTCATGTGAATTATGGTGGGTGCAGGGGGTTGCCTTAAGTGTTTTCATAAATCTTGGTATTGCCTGCAACACATTTATCTATTTGATGCCTTAATAATGGGCTTTTCTTCTCTCCATCAAAGCTGTTCTCTTCAGGCAGAGGTTTGTGAGAGAAATCAGTCCCACAGGTAACCCTGCCATGATGGTTTAAAAGAGATTATCAGCACCTTCAATCACATCCAGAAGTCTATTAGGACCAGTGAAGCTTGCATGGTACTAGTGTTACATAGGTTAATGAGCTGCATCCATAATTACTTGTGTCAATGCATTCTGAATCAACTGAAGTTTACATATGGTACTTAAGGTAGTTCCAAGCTGAACACATTGAAGTAGTCCAGTCAGGAGATGACTAAACTATGAGTCACCTGGAACAGCGCTGAATACAAGTCATTTATGATTGTTGAATGTGATGAATGTGTTAATGAGAGTATTGTTTGTTACTGGGCCAAAAAAAATGTAAAGATAGCCAGGATGATCAAGAATGAAGTAGACAGCAACCAAAAACTCTTGCATGATAAAGGTTGGTAAACTGATAAAGGATATTGGCAGATCAGTCACAGGGAAACTGCTGTCAAGCTTCGCATTTCACAGGATATGTGGGCCACATTATTCATGGTCTTCAGTTCTGGCAGGTTTGTGCAAGAAGGGTTCAGGAGATTAAATTTGTCAGCAATTGTCATGCTATGAGGCTGAGGGTGAGAAACATTTTCAATGCATTGTGATAATCAGTGAAATATAACTAAGAAATAAGCCATTAATCTATGGAATATCACTGCAAAGCCTTACTTGCATAAACAAAGGAATAACCCCAAGGCTTTGGCAGGAAAACTCATTGTTACAATTTGGGGGGACTGTCAGAATCTGGTTGAAGAGACAAATGTGAAGTCTTCTGTGACAGCTTAGAAAATTGTTCCCCCTTGGCAGAAGTGTGTAATGTAATGTAAGGTGATGATCATGTGGAAGTGTGTAATGTAATGTAAGGTGATAATCATGTGGAGATGGAAATACAGATATTTATAATAAAAGAGGTAATTTCAGAGACTACTTGTATGTTCCTATTTCATTTATTAAAATATCTCAAAGTAAACTAAAGTTATGGAGATGATATCTCAATTTAAGCTAAAGTTTTGGGCATGGTGGAGCAAGTGATTAAGAGCTCAGCTTGCCGGCTGGAAGGTTGGCGGCCTGGGATTGTGACCCAGCATTGCCGCGCAGCAGGTTGAGCGCCTGCTGTTCTGCCCCAACTCCCGCCCACCTAGCGGTTTGAAAGCACACAAGCACGAGTAGATAGACAGGTACCGCCCCTTCCGGCGGAAAGGTAACAGTGTCCATGTGCCTTAGGCATACAGTCATGCCGGCAACATGATTACGGAGCCGTCCCAGGATGAACACTGGCTCTTCGGCTTAGAAACAGGGAAGAGCACTGCACCCTCGAGTCGGTCATAACTGGCAGGGTCTCCTTTACCTTTATGGAGATGAAGGCATGACTTTTCATTCAGCCCTTCAATAATCATGCAAATGGTAGCTCTAAAAATTCTGCATCTCTCTGCCTATATACCTATACATGCCCTAACACATACACCTCAAGAAAATATTGATATTTCCAGAAAGTCAGCATAGGTTGTTGTTGTTGAGTTGCGCAGTTGTGTCCAACTCTTTGCCATCCCATGGACTGCATTACGCCAGGCCTCCCTGTCACCCATTACCCAGTGTGTAATGGCAGTCCATTATGCACTGCCACCCGGAGACTTCTCAAGCCCACGCCCATCACACAGACAATGCTATCTATCCATTTCATCCTCTGCCATCCCCTTCTCCTCTTCCCTTCAATCTTTCCCAGAATAACAGTATTTTCTAAGGAGTCTTCTCTGCGCATTATGTGGCCAAAGTACTTGAACTTCAGCTTCAATATCTGTCCCTCTAAAGAGCAATCAGGGTTGATTTCCTGTAGGATTGACTGGTTTGATCTCCTTGCCGTCCAAGGGATCCTCAAGAGTCTTCT
>JANHZU010002239.1:171472-195510 GCA_032468055.1 Acrochordus granulatus | reverse complement strand
TACCACCTAATCCAGTGGGAAAGGTAACAGCGTTCCGAACACCTCGGCATATAGTCATGCTGGTCACATGACCATGGAAGAGTCTCCAGATGAACACTGGCTCTTCGGCTTGGAAACAGAGATGAGCACAGCACCCTAGAATCAGGTAGGGTGTCAGGTAAACCTTTACCTCTATAATTCCTTCTACTTTCTTGATAGTATCTTGAGTTTTTTATACATTTGACAGACTTGTGTATGTAGACAGTGCTTGGATTTATGCACAATAATTAATCATGGTTTCTACTAACCATATCTTCTTGAATAACCTACTGTGAAATAGGTTAACACAGACATTTTGGAAACTGTGGTTCATGGTTTGGTATTTGTGTATTTGTGTATACTTGATTAGCAAACCATTGCTTAGCACAATTAAGATGTCATCAACTGATTTTGTCCTTAACATTGGAGTGAACCTTTCTGGAGAGATAAATTCCTTTCAATTAACACTTTAAAAAAGACCATCTCACTAGGGGTCATCCCACAACATCCCGTGGCAATGAAATAAGAGTCCCGTAGCTATTGATAGGGAAATGCTTTAGTTGGTTTGTCTTCCTTAAAGATAATAATTGCCTTGACAGCTTGAAGTGGGAAGGCGATCTGAAAGCAAAACCCTGCAGAGAAGAAAAACAAGGAATTCTTTATCCTTCGTTGTTCGGTCTTTTCAGTTTTGCCTGTTTCCTGCATTTGTTCTTCCTGGAGGATGTGAATCTTTTATGATACAATCAAATCTCCAGGAGATGAGTCAAATGCTTACATGCAGGATTCCTATCTTAGGATGTTATTCTTCCTAGATATTTTTAGACTGCTCCTGCAGGAAGTGTCTAAAATAATTTTAATTAAAAAGACAAGCTAAATGGGAAGCTAGCATACCAAAAAGCAAAGCAGGAATGTCCAGCATTACCTTTATGTTCAAGAATGCCTCCACATAAATCTTGTAGATATTGTTTTAGAAAATAACTGCCTGGTTCAGTCCAGTGGTTTGTTTGGAAAAGCACTCAGGAAACTAAAGAGTAAATTGGCTTTCTAGAGAAGTTCCTGGGAAGCTGAAGGATCCTTGGAGCAGTTCTTCATGGTATCAGAAGTCTTTGCAACTGATTTTTCTAACACTGTGTTTCTCAACTTTGGCATCTTGAAGATGTGTGGACTTCTGTTCCTGGAATCCCCCAACTGGCCTGGGGCTTGCTGGCTGGGGAATTCTGGGAGTCGAAGTCCACACATCTTCAGGTGTCAGGATTGAAAAACACTGAACAATTTGGAACAGAGCTGTAAAGTTTTGGGGCAAAGCAAAACTTCTGCATCTGAGTTAACAAGTCCACAAAAGTTTTAGGAGTCTGACAGTTCATTAAAAGAATCAGTCAAATAAAATATCTGGGCCAGCTAAAAAGGTAGTACGTTAACGAAAAATAGCCAGGGTGCATGAAGCAGTGTTCTCATATCTGCTCTCTGAAATGTTCACACCTAGAATTCTCCCTCCCAATTTTCACACATATGTAGCCAATTTGCTCAGAGGGAGATTCACACTTATAGCGAAATGCCAAAACAACATCTACCTCCCTGCTGATTTTGTTTAGAAGGGAGGCATCAAGAAGGAATCTGGAAGAAGGGAATGCTGTTTTCTCTGACTCCTGGAGTACCTGTTTGGCGTCCTTGTCCTGACAGCCAGCCAGAGAGGGCTGTTCCTGCAAGAATCTACTGAAAAGGCAGCCGCCTCTGGCCCACTAGAATTAGCCTGGCTAGCAGAAGCATCTCCCAAGCCACCCTTACTTGCATGAATATTTACTGCTGACATACACCACAGTGAGCCTTCATGATGGACCGGGGAGCTGACAGGAATCTGATCAGTAATGAAGTGTTAATTGAAGAGTCTCCAGGCCTGCTTATTCAAGAAGAATTCTAATTGCATTCACAATTTGAGGTGCACAACCCTACAGGGGAGACATTTCAGATGCAAAGGTGGAGAAAATGTTGTGCATCCAGCCCATATCATATGTATGGTTCTGGGAGTTGCAATAAAACAAACAAAAAAAAAGATATGGTAGCTTTGGAGGGGGAGAAAGAGAGAATACACCCCAAATCTTGGGTTCCAATTACTCCCTTAATTGTTATTTTCTATCAACTGATTTATTCTCTTATTATTCTTGATGCATTGCTTACTGTCTCCCTGAGGCCCCCTGTGCATTATTTATTTATTTATGCAGAAATCACTTTCTTGTGTTCTTCATTCCAAAGGGGGGGGACGACTCACAATGTCGCTTATAAAATATAAAGCTGATTTTCTAAAATGACTCCCAGACAAAATAACTGAATTTTATTAGCCAAATAAAAAGTCTAAACAGCAACCTCCACAAGCAAAAACATGAAGAGATGAAATTGAGATGAAATTGATTCCATTAAAGAACTGAATCCAAAGTTCATATTTCATTTTGGGTAGAATGAAAAGAAGATGGAAAAGGCCGTCTCTTGAAGCCGGGAGTTCCACACAGAGGGCATGGACCCAAAAAGCATCTTCCTGTGGAACAAGAACCACAGAAGGAAAATGCAAACGAGGTGCAACAATGAACCAAGTGACTATATTTTAATTATCCAGCTCCCAAGCTCCTTAGGAATTGAAATCGCTTCAACGACTTGTCTTAGGGCTACAAAGTCAACATGTTCCCACAAGCACAGGATCTTCCTGGCTGCAGATTAGCAGAGCTTTATTGAGAACAGATAGATGCTGACTGTATAATTTGTGGATGTTGGTTTTTAATGGCTTGGTTACTTTTCTCCCCAGGTTGGAGAACTGGTAGGGGGCTGAAAGGAAGCTTCAGATCCTGGAAGGAAGGAATCACCTTCTGCCTGATTCCAATTGCTTTTAGGACTTTTGGATCTCAAGAACTCTGAAGGCTGGAAAAAGCCAGACTTCCAAACTAGGGAACAGAGAAAGCCAAAATCTGATGCTGGATTCATCTCTTAGGATGAACATTGGGGTTGAAGATGGCAACCTGGACAGAACAGAATTGTTTTCTGCAGTCACTGACCAGGAAGTACTTTCAGATTTGCAAGTCTGAGGTCTGCCTTCCCAGGTAAACCAGACAGAAAATACAACTAGATGAGCTAATTCTACTTTATTGTTAGGCTACATTAACAGAATCTCGCAAGTCTGAACGCACAGCCTTCCTGACGCCACTTTTAACTTCTTGTTCCATCAGGGCAGGTGCTTTAAGCTTCTCTCTCTGACCATTAAGCACTGAGGCTCCTGCTCCTCTTGTCTGATAGTTTCCAAGATAACATCTCTTCTCCCCTTTCCTTACGGACATCCATGCTTCCATTATGTAGAGAAACATGAAATGAATGGCCAACCACTGCAGCTGACACAAAAGTCACTTTTCCCTGGCTGAAATGATACAGAGAGGAGGCGACTTTTCTACATGTTAAATAGGCTCAGAAAAACCCCAAACTCAGCACAAAGTGCAGGGTCGTGATATAAACAAAGCTTCTTCCTGCATATTACTGCTACTGCGCATTCTCCAGGACCTTTCAATGCCTTACCTTCTAAATAAAGTGATGCATTCTTACTCATGGCTTTACCCAAAGGATTTCTGGCCAGGCAATGATACACCCCCTCATCTGATCTTCCCTTCTCCTGGCTGAGGCGGAGGAAGAAGAGGGACCCATCTGGCAAAAGGGTAGGCTGGGACGTAGCATCATCTTTGCTGGTTTTCACAAACTTTCCATTACGATACCATTCAATTGTGGGAGGTGGATTTCCAGCAGCACGACAGTTCAGGGTGGCCGGCTGGTCCTTACGTACAACAAGGTTGGAGGGGTGATCAACAATCTGTGGGGCAAATTCCATGGAACGAGACTTTGAACCTGGAAGGAGAAGGAATGGGGGATGCAGAAATATACTCGGTGATCATTTTTTTTATTTTTTCCCCCCAGCCAATCTTTTCCCTTCACCTTGCTCTACTTTTTTGCTATCAAAGTTACTAGCACCATCTCATTGATGCTTGCTTTGCAACTGTTAGAGTTTATTTTTATTTATTTATTAAACTTATACGCCACCGACTCTAGGTGACTTACAACCAAGACTTCCATGGTGGTGGCAAGAATAGATTGTTGGCCAAACTGGGAAGACCTGGGGTGCATTTTCATTTCTTTCTAATCTTCACTTTTTCTTCCTTTAGTATGGTGGTGATAATGATAATTTTGTTTATTTATCTATTCAATTTCTAGAACTACCCAAGTGGGATACACTTATAGTAAACCTACAAGTCAAGTCCTGAGATAACTACTATGTTTTCAGTGTTTTAAAGTGTAAGTATTGTAAAACAACACAAATTTTTGAATAAGAAGTCCACATTTTTAGCCTTTATGCATCAGGTTTTAATGAGAGCTGGTAAAACCTTCCCCCATCTTCCACCATTTCTACGTACAATGATATTTCTATGAACCTGAATCCCCTGAGAAGCCAACTCATTGTTATAACACATGGTCATTTCTTTGGAACTTCCTCTGCAAAACTTCCTGACATTGTCACCTTGGAGGAGACCAAGAGTCAGGGACTACCAGCCACAATGAAAAGTTGTGTCAATGAAAAGTCTCATGGGTCTTCCCAATACAATAGCCACTCACTGTTCCTCTGTTTCAGGTGCAGCTATTTTTCCTCAGTCTTGACCTCATAAAAATTGTTCCTAAACCTATCACAGCACTGAAAATGATCTCTTTTTTTAAAAAAATGCTCACTTTTTAAAAAGGATGCATTTGCTTTTCTTTCTTGGCAATAATATGGCGAGAAGGAAATAGCAGTTCGGTTTGCCAGAAGTGTAGGACAACTCATGCATGTCTCTGTGTATATGTGCGCATGTATGAGTGTAAGTTTTGCTAGGCCATATACTGACCTATACTGGCCATATACTGACAGACAGCCACATGGGGACTCCAAAAACAGTAATCCAAATTCTTCTACTTACTTCTTGTAAAGATAAATAACGTTCTACCCTGATCCAGTAATTCAGTCTTTAATAGAAGCATGGGGATCATGCACCTGGGGCAAACTCATTAAATGTACCCAGATCCAAAGCGGGTGAAATCAGAACAAAATGTAACTGCAGCTTGGGGCACTATGGGATTGCATAACATTTTTCTTGTTCTGTTCTAATGATAAAGACCTGCCTCTTGTATCAAGCATGGGGCTAGGATAGAGTTGCAGGCAAGAGATTAACAGCTGGGTTGGTCTGGCATCTGGTGGGAAAGTTTTTCTGGCTTTTATTCCATTGTTTTTATTGGTTGCTGTGAGATAGATGGGCATACAACTTTTTTAAACAAATAAAAACAGGTAGTTTTACTTACAACCACGACTGGGACCAGAAATTCTGTTACTAAGCAAGGCAGTTAAGTGAGTCACGCCCAGTTTTACAATAGTTTTGCTACAGTTGTTAACTAGATCACTGCAGTTCTTAAGTGAATAACACGGTCATTAAGCAAATCCAGCTTTACCCATTGACTTTGCTTGTCGGAAGCTGGGAAAATCCCAAATAGTGATCACATGACCCCTGGACACTGCAACTGTCATAAATAAATGCCAGTTGCCAAGTGCCCAAATTTTGATCATGTGACAACAGGAATGCTACAACAGTGGAAAGTGTAAGGACCGATCATAAATCACCTTTTTCAGTGCCACTCTAACTTCAAACTGTCACTAAACAAATGGCTGTAAGTTAAAGACTACCTGCACGCAGGTTTTAGAAGCTTGATTTCTTTAGCTAGTGGTCAACCTGGCGTTCTCGGTCTTTTTCTCAAGGTTTACCTAAACTCCACTGCTGACTTCACTTCTGGCTTCAAGAATCTCCATTGCTGGAGGCGCAGATGGAACAGCTGTCGAGGGAATTACTAAAGAATTTTGAAGCACATCCAGAAGTACTAGCTCTAACTGTATTGTAATGTTACATTAGCATAACCTTGCAAATTTGAAAACACTTCCCTCCCTTTCACCTTTAAGGATCCCAGAAAGTGGAGAGGGTTCCTTCTGAGATATTTGCCACATCCACATTCCTTCTGCGAACTCATTTGCTGCTTGTCTGAGCATTGTCTAATCTGCAACTCTTCTTCCTGTCTCCCAGGGTCATTCCCACATACCATTACAGATAACAAGAAGAGCAAAATGAGCTGGCTGCCTGAGAAAAAGCAACCTGGGGCCCCGTCTTTAGTCCTTGAATAAAACCAGCTGGAGACAAGCAATGAATCAGAATGCTCATCCAGCGTAACCCAGTAGGCCGTTTCGGTTAATGTATATGAAAATCATGTCGTAAGGGCATGCTGTCTTTTAATCAGAGGAAACAACAGACAAAGCCAATCGGACTTGTCCCACCAGTACAAATGTGTCCACTGCTATCTGCCAAATGATCAAGCTGGCATTGTGAAATAAACTGCAGCTAATTGAGATAATTTTGGTTTGGTATATACTATCTAAATCTATAAACCGTGGTTTGTAATAGATGAACTCAGCCAAAAACATAATTGTTCAAAAACCATGCCTTCGGAAAACCATCGTTTTGCCACTATTGATCCTCTTCTATGAAACCGTGGAATTGCCTGGTTTTAGAATAGCTGGAATCTAAGCTAACTTGCCTTATGAAGCATTGGATTTTTCTCGTGCTCGAGAAATAAAAAACTTGTTTTTCGGGGTGGAAAAGAAACAGCAGATGGCAAGGAGCTGCTATCTTTGCTTCCTGCTGAGCTCCGGATTATGGATTGCAGGGCCCCAGATGCCACAAATATATAAAGCCCCAAATAAACCAAATTTAAATGCAAAGCATCCAAGATGGAACAGAATAATTGATCTGGAATTGAACTTGTTCTACTTCATACCTATAACAAACTCTCGGAAGCCTACGGTGTCTGGAAACTCTACATAATACGAATTGCACCAAGGAGGAAAATATCTCATGGCAATGTTATTAAAATGCTAGGAAGACAAGTCAATACAATAGCTGTTGGGAGTAAGTCAGCACATCACACTTCCCAGACCCCAACTCCCAGACCGTAGGACTCAATGAGCCTTCATCTCTGGCTTATTACAAAATCTTAAACACATTCACTCAGGAGCAAGAACAGAGAGGACTTCTTTTGGCAGACCCATGAGAGTCCGTCCATCAGATCCGCCCACTCACCTTCCATGAGTAAAAACAATGCCCAAATCCAGAGGCTTGAGAGCTCAACATGCCTTCGTCTTGACATGGTTGCCTAGTTGTGTAGCTCCAGAGAACGTGGCACCCAGAGAGTCACCAGACGGGATCCTGCTCACTACTGCTCCATTGTATGACCAGAGACTCTTTTCGACTCTTGAGTCCCATGCACACCATATGCACAAAACAGGTCATCTACTACAAACAGCTCTCTTCAAGTTAACCTCTTTCCACTAAATGGTGTCCATGTACATATATTTTTCCTTTTCTGGCCACAGGATACAGGAAGGGGTGGTACTGGGTGTGAATTTCAGCTGCAGCACTTCTCCGACTTCAGTTTGAAAGTACAGCTGCTTAAAAATCACACTTCTGCACAAAAATATGAGTCTACCCACAAGTTTTCTAATTTCTTCCTGCTTCACAATGGGATTCTGTCCTCTTTTTGAACAATAAAAAATAACTTTTCTTGAAGCAGATTGTTTTATTCTAGTCTCTACCCTTTCCCGTTTCCTTTTCTTCAATTATTTCTATTTCAAACCTGCCTTGTGCATATAGATGAAACAATGCTCTGAAAATTCAAATGTTTTTGTAGTACAATGGGTGCTAATCATCAAGCTAAGCACATTGCCAGTGTAAAAATCCAAACTATAATGTCATACCCTCCTCCCCAAAATCTGGATTTTTATTTTACTAAAAGCATAGTAGGCATTTATACTAGACATGAGATGAGACTAAAACAGCTTCTCTGACTGCCACCGTAATATCCAGGATTTGATTAGATTGCACTCATTTATCTCTAAACTATGGTACCTCCTACATTTCAAAATGTGAATATGTATTTACTTTTATACAGGAGTTGTTTACACATAATATAAGGTACAATTACATGATAATGTCAGCTGCTTGATTCTGTGTACTGCCTTTAATTCCAGACTGACATTTTCCTTTGCAAGATAGAGGAATAACTGATGAATAGGGTCATAAATAGGGTCATAAAATGAAGGTGGGGTCCACAATGGTGCATTCAAAGTTCCACCTTTCTTTTATGTGCTTTATACCTGCAACAAGAACCAGTGTCATCTATTGTTAAGGCACCAGGCTAGAAACCTGGAAGCTGTGAGTTCTAGTCCCACCCTAGGCACGAAAGACAGCTCTGTCACCTTGGGCCAGTTACTCTCTCTCAGCTGAACTCACCTCACAAGGTTGTTTTTGTGGGGAAAATATGAGGAGGAGGGAGTATCAGATGTCTTCATCACCGTGAGTTATTTATAAAAATAATAAAAGCAGGATAAAAAAATAAAAAATCTAAATACGCACATAAAAAATAACAGCAGAGCTTTGATTGCACCATTCTTCCTGCCATTCTGACTTTTTGATCGTACCCCTGGACCACATCAGGACCACAGAGATTTTAAACACATTGGCTTCTTGGTTTTGTTCTTAGTGTCCCACTAAGTTCTAATACAATGCCTTAGAAAAAGCCACAGTTGGCCAGGAGTATACAGCTGAATAATAGCTGGATGCTGCAAGAGAGGCAGGAAGTGTATTTGAAACAAACAACAAAGACAGACAAGGACAAAATGAAAGAAGAGAGAGAGAAACAGGCTTCAGAAATAACAGATTAACTCCAAAAAGCTAGAGTCAGACATTTGCAGCATCATGGAAAAAGATTTAAAGCAAGCATCCAGGTGGTCTCTCATATCAGGTGAACAGCTGATAAGACACTTAATTGCAAGAAGTGGTATTTTACTAAGTGTACCAAAAAAAACCCGTTTAAATTTAATTTTATTTATAGCACAGCCATATCCCAGCTGCCTAAGCAATATACAGTCCAAACGATTGGAAACTAATTAAAAGTATGCATAGTGTGGAAAAAAAATGATTTGTGTAGAAGATTCATGTTTGGAAAATCTAAACAGTGGACTCTAGAGACAACAATTGTGCAAAACATGGTGTTGGTCTCCAAATTTTTGCAGACCCATCAACTGAAAGGAGACGAGTTTTCTCCATACCAGACCAGCCAGGAGAGTTTAGCAACAGGTCTTGGTGCCAAGTTTCATAAAATGGGGAGCACACTAAATACAGCGATTGCAGTTTCTTTCTATTTTCAGTGTGATGCTCTCTTTGCAGATGCAGATTTCTTAACAGGAGTTATTCTGCATTCTCAAATAGGAATTTGAGAATACAAAATAACTCCTCAGTAGGAAGACAGGCAGATAATGCTTTTATTGATTTGTATCCTGGAACATATTTAACACACTTTCTTCCTGCTATTTTCTTCACAACAGCAACCCTATGAGGAGAGTTGGGCTGAGAGAGAGTGACTGGTCCAAGGTCACCCAACTGGCTTTCATAGCTAAGGTGGGACTAGAACTCCCAGTCTCCTGGTTTCCAGCTTGATGCTTAACCACTAGACCAAACTGGTTCAGCTTTTGATGTCAAGAATCTAGTTTCCTCCATTTACATTACAGAAGAATGTTAAAAAATGCTGTTTCAGTTTGAGAACAGCTTTCTGAAATCCTAATGCAGTGTTTCTCAACCCTGACAACTTTAAGATTTATGGACTTCAACTCCCAAGATACCCCAGCCAGCAAGGGGAGTTCTGGAAGTTGAAGTCCACACATCTTAAAATTGTCAAGGTTGAGAATTATTTGCGCAATGGAACCAAGTGTTGGATTGAAAACGGGGTTACGTTCCATGCCTTTTTTTCAAGATGATTCAGTTGTTCAAGAGCCTAGAGGAGTCCTATCCAAGTTCAGTTTTCCCCCAGATTTTGGCCAACAAAGCTTCAAATGAGCTGTTATAGCAGCAATTCCTGATTTCCAGTGTAACAAGGAGTCGGGTACACTTCAAGACACTTGAAGGATAGATCTTTAAAGTTTTGATTGGACCACTTCATTGGAAATCTTGGATTTTATAAGAACAAGCTTTAAAAAGCAAAGGACTAATTAATTTGGCTTTATAGCAGCAAGCATTTAATTACTGCCTTTGCTATCGATGAAATACAGAACTGCATTTTGGGTCCTACGGGCCTGATCAATGACAGCTTTTGATTGTTCCCACAAGACAAAGAAGGCTGAAAAGTAATTTACAGAAGTTGTTAATAGTTAATATGCCAATGAAGAATTTCAGACATGGATCCAGCTGCAAATCCTAGTTGATTAGGACACATGCTATAGCTAAAGCCAAATTAGTCAACTTAAGGCTTATGGAACTAATAAGAGTAAGCATCTATGAGAATCAGCTCTGGAGCTAAGGATGAGCCTTGTTAGACAATTAGTGTAAGCTAGCTCAAATATTCAAAAATAAGAATTCCTAAGCCTCTGACTCATCTGGGCTGGCAAGACTGAGCTCTCCTGAGATTTGGGTTCAATGTTTCCATGAGCTAAGTATTACATCTTCTTTGAATTACCTTCAGGTCACATTCCAGACTGGCCTCCAGCATCTCTCCCTGAGATCCATTATCTAGGCCTTCAACTGAAAAAATGGTAAAAGGAATGGAAGGGTGGGACTTGATCCCAGCCAAATTTGTAAAGTTGAATGCTGATTGGTGCCCACAGTAGTATTCACTCATAATGGTTAACATCTCCATATTCCTGAGAGCTATTCTTGATCAATAACAGTTTCTTTTTAAAAAGAGCTAAATCTAAACCATAATGTAAAATTATTCTCCTAGGTATAGTCAATACACTCTGTGCTAGGCATCTGTATTGGAAACTGACTGACTGACTCAAGATAACATTTTGAGTGTTGCATATTAGATGCAAATTTATTCTTCCAGTGTCGCATGATAATTATAGTTTGCTATCTCTCAAGTATCAAATAAGTACTAAGTAATATCCTTAAGCTTTGCAATATTGGTATGGGGAAGGTGATCTGGAAGAATCCTAAGATTAATCAATAGCCTAGAAATCTTCCATAGACTTTTGGGCTGGAGAATCTCCATCTTCAATGCATACTTTTAAAAAAGAATCCATATTTCATATGTAAGTGATGTACAGAACAAGGCTGTTAGCAGTCATTCACAAAACTAGCATAATAAAAAGCCAGTGGGGTATATCTCATGAGCATATAGGTGAACCAGGGGTCTCCCTGCAGAATACAGGTCCTCATGTAACTGTAGGAATGTGAAACTGTTTTTGCCAAATCCCCAAGTAACCCTGAGATCCACCTCCCATTCTTACTTCCCACAATATTCATCCCAACCATCCAGAGTAGATTTGAGAAACAGAGTTATCAAAAATTGACATCTTCAGCCATGTCCACTTGTAGCCATAGGCTGCCTTTAGTTCATATGCTTCTGCTCCATACAGAAGTTCTGCTGTTAACTATAAGCTGTAGAGTTTAAATCTTCACTTTCTATACGCAAAACATGTTTTGTCAGTGAGCTATTGACACTCAGAGGAATAAGTCAAAATAATAATTTTCCATAGACAAATTGCCTCCGTAACAATAAAAAGATGCTGCCTTCAGATAGATATTTTGGGAAAATGCTAAACATGGCCAGGCTCACTGCTTATGGATTCTAAAATAGCACAGTAACTGGAAAATAGCAGAAGGCCAACGTTCTACAATTATCAAAACTAGATAATATGTCTGTTCAACTTTGAGTAATAGTGCCGAGGAAACCTGATTAATGTACAGCATGAGATTGAAATGCAAAAAAATTCTTATAATCAAGCTATGGATTAGGCTATGTAGTGCCCAACAAAAGTCTAAATGATGATTCCTATAGCCCCTCTCAACTGGCCATCTTGGCTGGAGCTGAAATCTTGAACAACTGGAGAGCATCGCTATTCAACTCCTGAACTGAATAGACTTCTGCTAGCAAAGACTTAAATCATCCTAGAGTAATTCAGATAGGAAATAAAGTCAGTTGCAACTTTAAATGAATAAAAAAGGACATGTTTCCACAGAACAAAGTGATGAAGCAGAAATGAGACTCTTGAATTATAGTTCGATGGCACTTTCTGGAACATTTAATCTTTCTGCCAAGAATAAATCCTTCTGGAACAGACTGGGATTCTAATGCAGTAGGTTTCTGTCTCCTATTATTAATATAAGAATATATAAAGATCCTTAGTAGATCAGGCTGAATATTTTATCAATATTAATTCAAGCTTATTCCTAGAATATTTGATAGGCTCTTTAATCCTTGTTTAACATTATTTAGTCATGTTTTTATTTATCTATATATGAATTTATAAACTACTTGAATCAGTTAAAAAGAACTTAAGAAGAGACCGCAGAATCTGTGAAGGTGCCCATCAAGAATTCATCTCTAGGCAGGAAGCTAAGTAGGTACACAGATGACTCGTTCAAAGTAATGTTTATTGGATTTATATTTACATTTCTGCGCTGATTTCAAAATGCAGCTGTTATGGAAAGCTCTTTCCTCTTCTGTGTGAATGACCACCATGCCCAAAATATTTTACATCTACTAACAGTATGGAATTTCTCTGCTCAAAAGCTAACAGTTACGCATAAATTGTCTGTTTCTCCAAGACAATCTGGAGAATATATGAAGAAACAGAACTGACCAGATTATACAGTTATTGGAACATGGCTTGATGGAGACTGCAGTGTCCTCAGGAAGCCATGAGATGGCACTTTGGGGTCAGCCCATAAACCAGTGCAACACTGTGGAAGCAAATCCCCAGGATGATGTCCTATCTTACTATGTCTTTATGAAATGTCTCAACTACCATTGAAGCTTCTGTAAGAGCCGTGAAATCTACAGGCAGTGGATCAAAATATTTGTCTACCTGTTTTGTGTGTGTTCAGACAATGATAGGGATTCACCTTCTCCTGGGAGGCATGATATCTAATAGTTCAGTCTAGGAACAGAAAATACAGTTTTTCAGGACAAGTTCCTGAAAATCAGTAGAACCACTCAAGAGGATGGACCGATTCACATAACTATGAAGCTGTCAAAGAACATGCTTTGCACTGTAATAAAATCTAAGAAAAGTACCAGGAATGCAGATCTGAGAGTGTGTGCTGTGGCCATCACGTATTGTAAACTGAATAAATGTAGAATTCTCAGATAACCCAACATACAGTACATCCAACGAACATCAGAAAAACTCTCCTGAATTAAAAGAGCCAATGGAGTGAAGAATTCAAAACTCTGGACCCGGAAGATGCAGGTTTAAGTCCATGCTTAACTCACAGGATGAATTTGGGATGGTCATTTGTCCATATGGTCTGAAAGGATAAAATGAGAGGTGACCTCAGAAATGTCTTCCTGAGTTCTTACAGATAATGCCAGATGTAATGTATGAAAGAAACCATCATCATTAGACCGCTTTGCTTTCCATAGGTTCTGTTAATTTCCCTAGAAACTTAAAACTGGGCCCTACCTATTAATTCCAAGGTAAGAATATATAAAGAATGCACCCACCCAAAAGAACAGAAAATTATTATTGATTTGGCAAACAAACAGTGCTCTCCAAAAGAGAACAGAACCACCATAGACTTAGCAGGAATATTCAGAAACAAAAATGAAGCATTACAACGGAAAAAGAAAAACAGCCTCTTCATTAAGATCCAAAGCAGAGATGTGACCGCAGACTTTTTCCTTTCAAATCATTCCTCTCCTCCTCCTATCTTTCTGTCCATTATGTTCAAAGAACATTATGAGCTGGACATTGTTTCTGCAGTTGTTTTGTTGAAAAGCATTGGCTAATTCTTCCTTCCTTTCTTTAAATGCACCGAGTCTGGGACTGAACAGCATTACTCATATCCAACCTTTCACCAAATCAGTTAAGGTTAAAGAACAGTTAAGGCAATTCAAGGTTCTCTATAAAAAAACCAGAAAAGTCATTTTCAAGCAACTTATCAAAGCCCTTTTGATGTCCTGAGTTGGGACCTGATCCCAGTAATTGTATTTGTTATGTATTAAGAGGATTCCCATCCCTCTTTTCTTCCAGTTGGCCTGTTTTGCAGCAGACTTGCCATTCCTTCACTGGGACAGTCTCCTCCATACCAGCTCAGATCTTCTTCCCACAGAAACTGCAGCTGAACTCCCACACTGTTCTTTCTGAATCCACCTCTTCTTCTTGTGCCCTATCTTCTCTGCTTCTTCCTTTAGTCTGTGCTCCAAAAGTCTTACAAACCATATAAATAATACAGAAAGTTGACTAAGACATGCAAGCAATGCGAAGGGTATCCTAAAAAGAAAACCATACTCTTCCTTGGGTCCGTATGCATTTTCTTTACTGAAACGTTCTTTTCTGATTTCCATTCCTAGGTTTTGATTTCCAAAAATGTTTCAGCCCTACCAAGTGAAGTCTGTTCATACCCCTTAATTGTGTAAGTCACCACCCTGAACATCCCTCTCCATGGCCCTGTGATATCTGCTCATCTCCAACATCATCGACCACAAGCTAACTGAGATTCACACAGTAACCACAGTGGCTTCAACTGCTCATTCCCAATACCATGGTCCATTTCCTGGGAAGCTTCAGATTGTTGGACTCTCCCCATCACCGTGCTGAGCAGGCTGAAACTGGAGTGGGTCTGAAAGCCAAGGAAGAAGACAGCCCAGGTCTCCTGGGATGCAAAATCCCCTTTGCTTTAGGAGGGGGTTGGTAGATATCTTACCTCTTAGCCTGTGTCTAGGAGGAGAGCTGTGCAGTAGCTGCCAGTTTTGTTTGCTGGGTCTCTGCAGGGCCTTCTTGGCTTGTTCTGACAGGCAGGTGCAGTGGCACTGGCATACCTGAGCCCCCCAAACCCAGGGGAGAGACATAAAACTCAGCAGGAGCATCCCAGGCGGCATCCTGTGGAGGAAAAGGCAACAAGAGAGAGATGGCTCCAGGGGGGGAAAACCCAACAACTTCCCACTAGCAGCATTCAAAGAATGCAAAGAAACTCTTGTTGGAATGCCCAAGAAGCCCAGGGGCAGGTGATACACCCCTCCTTCTCTCCTTCGTCCCGAACAATGCTCCCTTCTGCTAAGCTCAAGTCCTCTGTTTGGGAAATTATTTGGAATTTGTTATTAAGCATGTTTTCCAACTGCTTTTGTGTTTTCCTCCCTTCTTTTTTAACTTGGCAAACAATGGGGGAGAAAAGCATATAGGCACCATGCTGTGAGCAGACTGCCTCTCTGCACCATCTGTGACATCAGAAAGCAGGGAGGGGGCATCTGCACCAGGTTTTCTTTTTGGGTCCCCCCCCCACTCCAGCCCTTCCCACAATATTGTGAAGAACTAAATTAAATGATCACACGAAAGAAAAGAGAAACATTCTTTCTGGGTTCTCTCTTGATGGCCAGACATTTCTCATTTCAACCCCCTCCCCACCTTTCCCCTCTCTCTCTCTATCCCATCCCCATAAACTTTGTGAGTTTTTTTTTAACTCTTCCATGAAAAATGCCCTCTCTTTCTTCCTCTTCTCTCTTTGGGAACAGGCAAGGAAAAAGTTGATTTTCAGCCATCTCAGCAAGGGGAGATTGACTGCATAAAAGGAGGCTCACACTTTGGGAGGGAAGAGGGGGGGAGAGAAAAGACTGTTTTCAAACAAAATTGACCATCTCTTGATAGATTTAACCGCCTGTCGGCTCACCCTTTGTCAATCCCGTGGGGAAACAGTGTGCACTGAAGGGGGCCTGGAACATTTTCATTTGTCACAAAGGCACACAGTGTTTGGGATGGTTACAATTACATTTATTGCATGACTGCCAATTATTTCATCATTTCAGAACAGGAAACCGTTATGCATCCATTATTATTGACGCTGCTGTTACTGTACGTATTTTTCCCCAGTGCCTCCTCCTCCCTTTCCTCTTAGGACTTGCTTTCTGAGATTTTTTATTATTATTATTGATTCAAAACAGACTTAACCAACTTAATTGGCCTAAAGAAATGTGCTCCCATTTAACTCAACTGCACGAGCCATTTATCATTCTTACTCTTTCTCAGCTTTGCTGCTCACTCCCAGGTCTCCCTGCCCACCCACTTTAGGAACTTTCAATTAAGGGGACTTTCTCACCCCCACCTATTCCCCCCTCCCATTAAACTCATCTGTCTGAGCTGCCTAATTATGTTTTTACCAAGAGTTGACTTAACTGTCCTTCTCATTGAACAAGTTATGGTTGTTTCCTCTTCCTTGCTCTGGTTTTGGGTTAGTCATGTTAGGAAATAAGAACTTAAGGAGAATCCTGCAACTCATTTTGGCTGTTCTTAACAAAGTTAAATAGTTTCAGATATAGTTGAATGGAAGAACATTAAAGAATAATAGGTTTGTAGGGATTTTGTTTGGGATTTTATTTATTTACGATATTTATTACCTGCCCCACAGTCCCAAAGGATGCTGAGACATCAACAGAAGTCAATGGCAAATCACTTTTGTGTCATAATTGGAAAAACTAAATGTCCACTCATAAGGTCATCTGAAGTCATGCTGGAGTTGAAGAAGACTTCTTTTCAGCACTGAACTTGACCAAACATCTACCTTGGTTAGCATCATAATTAGCATAGGGTCTAAGCAGAGTTCTTTTTAAAAATTCATCAGTGTTCCTTACCATAATAGGCCAAAGGCTAAGATTAAATCCTTTACAACCTGCCCTAAGCATAATACTTGAACTATCAAAGGTTGGATAATGGGAATTTAGAAAGTATTACTTCACATATTTCAAAACATGAATGGAAAGTTTGGATAGAACAGATTTGAGAGCCCATCTCCATTTTTTGGGGGGGGTTGATCTACAGTTCTATCTTGAAAATAGTGTTTTGTTTTTTTATGAACAACCTTTCAAAAAAAATATAGTCTGGTGAGAAAGGTGAAGTAGGAAGACTATCAGCAATTCACTTTTGTGGAAGTCAGTCAGCATCCAAAGGGACTGCTGGTCTCTGTTCCTCACCAATCCTGATTATATTAAATCTGATCTTATGGAATAATCCTGATCTATCAATCCTAAATCAATCATCTCTTCTTACCTTCACTTCTGATTTTTACTATACTTTTTGCAGTTGATAAGATGATTTCTACCAGGCATAAGACATGTTTCTGAACAGCTTTATCACTACTAATCAGAACCGAAGAAGGATGAAGCAAAGATGGTCATTCTAGAGTTGTGGCTATTTCTTTACAGATCCCATGCGTACTGTGCAGAAGGCTTGCTGTCCCCACCATATCCCCAAAGACCTGACAGATGTGGGAACTAGGACTGTAGCCATAGACATGAAATGACCCCTTCCTTTTATATCATACCTCCTAGTCCAGCTGGGTTGTGTCTAGTAGAAAGATCATTATAAAGGTCAGACAGAATTCAGCAGCTTCAGGTCACTGGCGGGGGGGGGGGCGCTGCCAGGCTGGCATTTTAAAGAGGCATCCATGAACCCCATTAAAGTTTCAGTGTTTTAGTCCTTGTTTTTCTTAGGGTCATGTCAGGGTCAGTCTAATGGCTGCAAAATCAAGGCTGGGTGAGAAGAGAGTCTTTGGAAGTTAGATCTGATGTTGCTCAGGGCCTTTCCAGATCCCTTTTGCTGGAATGCAAATCTTCCAAGAGCAACACAATCACCAAGAATTTATACAGGTAGGTAGATAGTGAAGTGACAGGACCCCTGGCCTTCTTACAGACCTTCTGCCCCCTTGCTTGAATTGTTGTTGTCTTTGCCCTTTATAATAGCCCCAAGTTCTCTTTATTTAAGGCTAAAAGTGTGCAGATCAGTTTTAACTCGGTCCAATTTTTATTTGCATTGATAAGGTGGTAGTCTGCTATCTTTCTTCTCAGTCACAGCTTTCTACAATAGACAGTGTTTCTTTTTCTGCAAGTTTCTCAGAAACATTCTTTTCCCACCATTATGAGCCACTGTTTAAAAAAACGACTTCTTCAAGAATTTGCATTTTTAAAAAGGCAAATATACCCATTTTTAAGATTCCATTACAATATGCACTTTCCAAATGCAAATTTGAGAAATAGGCATTCCTTCTGAATGATCATTGTATGTGTGTGTGTGTATAAAGAAATTATCGTGATTTGAACTGTTGTCTGGGAAAAGATGGATATTAGCAGCTTTTCTTTACTGCTTTTGGCTGTGCAGCAGAAGCAAAGTTTGTTCTCAAAACCTCTCTGATAATAATCTGCATCCACTTGCTTTTCATATCCCTCCTAGGAGCAGTTTAGGAAAATAACACATCATATGTCTTGAATCATTGGGAAAAGTTTAGGCAAGATAATGTTATGAATTAGTCTTAATGTACCCCCATTTGGCTGTTCTATCCAAATGCAATATTTTTTGTCAAAGGTTGCAGCTACAATACAAGCTGTAGGACTTGGAAATATATCAAGATGCATAACCCAATTTTGTTCAGTTTTTAATTGACTACCTATCTTAGTACTTTTAAAAAATTAACTACTTAGCTTGTAAGGTTTATCAGGACTTTCAATCAAGCAGGTGGAAGCATAAGTAAAAACCAGAAATACCAGGGCTGTTAGCTAACATCTGGGAGTGGGACATGGTGAACTCAAAGGTGCCCCTTGTGAGGCACAAGAGGGGGGTAGATAATGTCATCCTGACAATGACACAACTTACATATTTGGAAGTAAGTTGGAACAGGTTAAGAAAGAGTTCAATTCCTAAGTCTGTCTTTAACTCAAATTTGTGTGTAAGTTGGAACTTAAAATGGTGGATGGTGTTCTCCTTCCTTGAGCCAACAAACTGCTAAAGCCATGAAATATTTTCAGCAACCTGTATATTAAAAAGGTGTGGCTTCAGCGGTTCATAAAAATATTGCATGGCTTCAGTAGTTTGCTTGAAGAAAGAAAATGCTGTCTGCCATTTTTAGTAATGTTAATAAATAGGAATTGTTCATAAGTGGGATGGTCTTAACCCAGGGACAGCCAGTTGCACCATTTGCCTGATGATGTCATGACACATATTTCCATTTAGACAACACTGTGGCTTGATATGGATACTGCTGCAATGGCTCAAGCTTTATTTTTTAAAAATGTTTATCCCACCTTTATGATTTTTAGAAATGACTCAAGGTGATGAACATATCCAGCATACCTTCTTCCTCTTATTTTCCCCACAACAACAACCCTGTGAGGTGCATTGGGCTGAGAGACAATGACTGCCTCAAGGTCACCCAGCTGGCTTTCATGGTTAAGGGGGGATTAGAAATCATGGTATCCTAGTCTCTAGTCTAGTGACTTAACCATTAGACCAAACTGGCTCTCACTTCTTCATAAACTCTCACTTCTGAACCAGAGTTGCTGAAATGGTGTCTGGCTCTTGTTCACTGAGCTGAACGTTTGAAAAGTTTTGCTCTTTATTGTATACCTGCCTCAACAAAGGGTAGCACTTACTGAACCTGGCTAACCTAGAAAGCTAAGCAGGTTCAGGCCCAGTTAGCACTTTCATGAGGTACTAACTGGAAATTCCTCTGCTGGCTAGGCTGGGAAATTAAAAATTGTTTTGGACAAAGGGAATGAATGTTGTGCCATGCTACCAAGAAAAGTGCATGGATGTAGGCATCAAAAGTACACCAAAAATTGATTCAGTAGTCACCCTGTTTGGGTGAGCCTTGGATCTGGGTAGTCTGCAGACTCTGTTGTAAATCACTGATGTCTTGCTTTCCTAGCTCGAACATGTCTAGTGACAAAGTTGGGAAAGCACACGAATGGCTCACATGCTCCTCTGTTTCCCTCCTCATGCTGTTGAATTATTTCTTCCTCATGCTGCGCAAGGAGAAAACCCACAACTATAGCCTCTTCCCATCTTGGGGATACAGCTATGTGGGGGTGCTTTGTTCCTCAACAGAAGGACAGGAAAAATAATACTGATTGCATGTTAAGCAGCCAGTCAGGAGGGTGGTTTGAAATGTACTGCTAAGTCACAGAACAAAATTGTGTTAAGGTTGTATTAGTAGATTGTGAATGCATTCTGGATTCATACAAACCACTTTTCATTGTACAAACAACTTAATTTTGGGCGTACATAACGTATTTCAAGGTACCCTTCTTGCTGTACTGATAATGTTGTTCAGTATTGACTGACAAAAAAAATATTTGAAAAATTTGAAAGTGTGGTTCCTTTTCAGGATGCACAATTTAATAATGCACAATGCAGCTATTTTCTGGAAGCCAGTCGCACCTCTTCCCCCTCCCAAGGATTTACAGTCTTTGTGTGAGTGTTACTATTTTGCATGCTACTAATCAAAGCATTTACATTTCTTTGGGCTCCAAATGAATAGCAGCAGTCTTGGCTCGCTTGGCTTTATTTATTTGCTACCCCTAGTCTCTCTCTACTAACCTTTTTATAGTTTTACTTACTACACTCCCTTTCAGATCCATCTCTGAAGCTGCCATTTCGTTGTGGAGTGGTGTTTGAGTTTTGTTTTGAGGTTGTTGGGGGGTTTTAGCATTTCTGAATGTTGATGTTCTTATAGCTGGTCACCCAGCATCTCTGATCTAGTGGAAAAGTAGACCAAAGGATCAATGTCATAATTTCTCCAGCATTTATAGACCCTTACAGGCTGAATTAGAATGCACAGTTGCATATTCCAAAAGGGAGAACTATAGTCATCCTTTATAGCATACATAAGGGCACTCCTTCGACTTTTGTGCTGAGTACAAAAAAAAGAAAGGCAAAATCTATCCAGCCCAGGAGGCAAGAAATGGGCAAATAAAAAAATACGCATCATGACATGACAAGGCAAACTCCAACATTTGTGCATTTGTGGCATGTCACAATGGATGATGAAATTTCAGTTTGCTCTGTGTGCTTGCAGAGATCATCTCGACTTTCTTCCTTGTGACTGAATTCACACATGATGCTAAACTAATCTTCTCCAACCTCCAAAATGTAGTCTTCAATGCCCCTCCCAAGAGTTCTTCAGCAACCATGATTAAATTTCTGGAATTAAAACCCTCACATCTGGTTCACACAGCATGCTAGGCGGGTGTCAGTGTTTTGTTTTAACATGCTGCATGGAGGCAGCCGCTGTTTTAGACGAATGGCCGTGAAACTGGCATAATTTTCTAGCAACTCTTAGGACCATTCTCTCCAAAGCTTCAGCTATCATTTTGGCACCCATCGTTCTGTGATTACACTCACAGTATCACACCAACAAGTGTTCTCCTCTCTAGTAAAAGGTCTTGAGCCATTTCGTGTTCCAAAGATTCCTTCCATCCAGAGGAAGAGCTCTGTGAATTTGCCTGATTAGCACATCAAACTGAGCTTTAACTTATAGCGACTGCACGTCCATTTTTGACAAGTAATAAAAATCAAATAGAAAATGTCAAAACTCCCTATTTATTTACCGCTATGTATAGATTCATGAGTAGCACTAAACCAAAATAAACCAAACAATTAATAGCTGAGCATGAATGAACTTGATGTAATGCTAAATCATGGTGTGGCTTATGGAAGCTTAGCACAGCTTCTCAAGTTCCCCATCCTTAGACATCTAACCTTCATTCTCCTCTGACCCTCCCTTACTTGAATTAAATACTTTGACATTTGCTCAAGTTACTTTTACCAATACATTAGACAAACTCAACATGATATGGCCTGACATTAGATTCAAACTAGCTGCATTCACCTGACACGCTAAATCACAAACCCATTTTAGCTATCATGTTGTGCAAGCCAGGCCAATGTGGATAGCTGATGATCCTGTGTAAGCTTCCCCAAATGGATGCACTGAGGAATGCATGGTTCAGGTACCCATCAGGAGAAGGCATCATGTAAATGTAGCCTCTTTAGAAAGGGAATCTATGAGTCCCAAAGTTCCATTCACCAAATCTTCTCCCAACCCATTTGTTTGAGTATAAAATAATATATTTATCCAGAACTGGCCCCACTGAGGACTGAGAAAGGAGGTTCTGCAGCAAATAAGCGCAACCAGTCAACATCCCCAGAGCTGGATTTTGGCACATGGCCATTGAAACAGTCTGCTTATTAGCCCCTTCTCTTTTTCACCTGTGAACCCCAACCCAGTGGGGGCTGTCCAGACACACTCCTGCCTAGCAGGCAGGTAGTCCAAGGCACAACTGCAACCAGCGTGGGTCTTTTTTTCTGCCCAAGTGACCTTTACATTGGCCCCTAATCATCCCCACAGGAGGACCAGCCTCCGTCAAGACGTCCTGAGGAGATGCTTTCTCCCCACCCCCATCTCCAGCAAAGAAGCCTTTGTCAAGCCTGGTTTGCATTTGGAAAGGCTTTGACAGAAGCAAAGTGGAAAGTGGAGCACATCGGGGCTGGTATTAAAAAATAAATCTGAGAGAGCGAGAGAGAAAGAGCTCTACCTTACAACCCACCCCCTACCTTTTCCCTGCAGGTGAGCAGTATTGATGGACATGTCCTTGTATGCATCTGGTGGTCCCCTTTGCTCTACTTCTTCCCTTGGCAGCCTACACAACAGCCCCATAGCAACCAGTTTTCCCCTATAAGCCTCCTCCAACCTCCCCCCTTCCCACTTCCTTGCTTCTCCAGCTTTCTGGCATCCTCTTGGCTGCCAGCTTCTCCCCTGTGAAAAGAAAGATAGAGTCCAAAGTTGTTTCCCCAAGTTAGTTAAATTAGAAAGTACAACTCATTTGTAGGGCTGGCCCCATGAAAGGGGAGGATGTCAAGGAAAAAGAGCAGGCAAGGGGAGGAGAGGAGGGGTTGTTATTGTTGCGTTGCACAGAGGATGAAGGAGAAGAGGGGAGGGAGAAGAGAGGGGGAAAGAAATAAAGCAGCAAGATCGGAGCTGGATTCTGCTTGACTGCTACTCAATGGAAGTGGCCCAGGCTATAAGAGAAGGGGGCTTCTCTTTGTCACACATTCCCAGCTGGTCTTAGACAAAAGGGGAGCTGCTCAGAACCCCCATTTTAAGACCAGTCCAGCCCGGCTTTGTTCCAGCTATTTTCCCACTCAGGGAGAAGTGACTGGGGGGAAGAAAGAGGAGTGCAATGGGATGCTTTTCAACATGTTTCATGGGAGAAGGAAAGGGCGTTAGAACTAGCCCTCAGCTTAGAGATTAGTGATGTTGGTCCTTCAGCAAGGAGGGTGAAGAAGGGGCTGACCTTATCCTGAATTCTAGTACCGTTCTGTCCCTCTTCTTAATGGGACGATCCAAAGCTCTGTGCAGTCCCCAAGTCTTCTGCTGTTTCTCAGCATCTGAGCCAGCACAAGAGAAGTTAGTGTGGATCTCTTTTCCTAAGCTGGCTCCGCATCTGAGCAGGCTTCCTATAAAGATCTAGATCACTGGAGAGTTGGCTTGCCTTGGTGGCAAGTGGATCCTGTGGTGGTGGACAAGGGGGCTTGGCAATTGCCCAAGAAAGTGGTACTGCTGTTGAGTCTGACCTTGTAGACTTAGGGTCACTCCTATGGTTGCCTTCCTCTGTGAACACTTGCTCATCATTCCAATCACTGCTGAATCCAAACATGCATGATTCAGTTATTTCCCCTTCTTATGCTAAGCTATGCTTTGCTATGCTTTGCCTAACACAGTTTGTTGAATGAGATCAAGGTGGCTACAATACAGGTAGCCTTCAAGTTATGACCATAACTGAGACCAAAACCTTCATTGCTAAGGATTGCAGTTGTTAAGTGAATCATCACATGGATGACCACATTGGATTTTATAACCTATTTTGCCATGGTTGTTAAGCAAATCTGGTTTTCCCCATTGTCAGAAGCTGGCGAAGAAGGTTGCAAATTATGACCACATAACCCTGGGACATTGCTACTATCACCAATACATGTCATTTGCTAAGAATCACAATCATGTGACTTTGGAGATATTCCAACAGTTGAAAGTTCAAGGATGGTCGCAAATCATTTATTTCAGCACTTCTGTGATGTTGAACAATCACTCAATGAATGGTTGTATGTTGAG
>JANHZU010002239.1:142317-153983 GCA_032468055.1 Acrochordus granulatus | reverse complement strand
AGATTTAGATTCCAGTCATGTGCACATGCAAGTGTAAACACTAATTAATGCTATAGGATATGGCTGGCATTGCATGTGTTCATTATGGCATGCTTGTTTAATTATAGAATTAATTTCATTCCAGTGCTGGTAATGTAACTGGCTAATTAACAGGGCTTTCTACACTCCCTAGCAGAGGCCTTAATGAGACCCTGCAACAAAGAGCCAGAAAAGCTGAAAGCTAGATTGTGGTGATGGGTGCAGCGCAAACAATTCACTGTGCCTAAATGTAACATAATTTAAACCCTTTCAGACACTTGCCAGAACTCACTTTCTTAGCTTTCCTAGCGTCATACAATCAAAAAAGAACTGGACAATATACTGTAACATGGTTGACCTTTCCTTTCCTTAGCACCCAGAAGAGTGAGGCTGTGAAATGCTATGACAGTGTCACAGTGTTGGCTCGGAAGTGCGCCTTTGTATAAAGGAATGAGTTCATTGACATTTAGGCTAGCTTCAGAGCAATAACAAGCAGATGGACAAGTATGACAAAAAGACTGCCAAGAGAAGAAATATGCTCAGAGTTTTCCTTCCAGCACCCAGGGCCCCCAAAATTCTACACACCTGGAACTTTTTCATGTTGTTTGGAAATACAGTACTAGCTTGTATACATGCTTCTCTGGAGCACCCATTCATTTCAATAGGTTTTGGTAAAAATCAAACTGGATCACAGTTCATGCTCTTGCAAGAAAATTCAGCAGTGGGTGAACGTCCTTCCAACTAAATTGAGAATGGGTTCTTAAATCCATTCTCCATCCCCATCACTTGCCGAATCCCTTTTTGGAATGTGGATCTCATCATGCTTCTGCTGATATAACTTGAAATGTAAGAGGTATTTATGGGTCTTCGAAGTTGATCCCATTCATCCAATTCCACATATATGTGGATATAATTAAGGAAAGATTTGGGGCACCACTTCACTATGAACACCAGACTGAAGATGTTAGATATGGAAGTGAAAAGGAAGAAACGTTTAATTGAAAATACAGAAACCATGACAGTGTCTTTCTCATTTGCCTGGATACCCCAGGATTGGAAAGGCTGCCCTAAATTAATATACTTTTGATACCAGGAAAAACTTTTTTGGTTTCTCATGTTTTAATGTTACATGGAGAGGAATGGGAGAAGCAAAATCCTGTTGTTTTAAGTCAGCTCTTCAGTCCAGCATGGCTCAGTATGGATCTCTTGATGTCTCAAAAGGTTGACTCTGTTTCTATAGATGGAATCAGGAATTGCTGGGGAAAGGACTGAACCACGTGTGAAGAGGGGGAGTAGCCTAAACAGTTGGAGAAATTCTTGTAACACTGAAACTTGCATAGAACAGAAACTACTTTGACTAGGCCTATTCCTTCAGCTCTAACAAGTTCTTCAACTGTCAGCCTTTCACCTGTGCTTGGCAGATAAGCTAACAGCCCTGGAGGGGGGTTAATTCTCCTTTGTTTGATCATGCATAATGACTCTAGGCTGCTCCCCCTCTTCACACTTGGTTCAGTCCTTCTTTCACCATAGGAATACAGAGTATGTGCACATATGGTTGGGGAGGCAGCAAACCAGGATACATCCTTTTGACCACAGTGTTGGGATGACAACATTGTTGACAGAACACCCATTTAGTGTCCCATGTGCCATTTTTGGAACAGCTTCAGCTGCCCAAAGGGCAACATGTGGCAGGGAGAAGTATGGATTGTTTTGGTGTGATAGAATGAGCACCTGCAGCAGCAATGGCAGGATTTGGCCAACTCAGAACTTTCTCAGAAGGAGACTTGGATCAAGCAGTCCTGAGCTAGAGGGGAGAGGTCAAGAGATGCAGGGTAACCACCCCTAGAATCTCTCAGGATATATCTAGTAGCTTAGAAAATTATAGCTTTAGTTTGGCAAAATATTATCTATTAGGTCTAAGCAAATAAAAGATGGGACTTGATTGGATTTCATTATCTTGTCTCAGGGCTTAAGCCTGATATTGGGTGACAATCAAGTCCTAAACTAAGAACTATGCACACGACATGAAAAGGACTAAATTAATCCCAAAATCATGAGATCTGTTCAAACCCAAACCTCTCTTGTTTTATCTTACATTCTTGGTTCAATGCAAATAGAAGGAAATCCTACGCTCAAGAATGATATAGTTAAAGATAGTGAGCAGAAACCCACATTTCTCACTTAAATTGACTTCCTTGCCATAAAAGCATCCATGTGGAAGGGGGATGGATCAGGAGGAGGCACCGGAACAAAAACAATTGTGATTAGAACAAATAATGGCAAAGAGTGAGGGGAAAACAAACAATTGTGTCGTCTCATTGATGGTGCTTTCCTTTTATTCAGATCTATTTGATTTTTGTAAGAAAAGAAAAAAAAAGACTGGGATTCCCTCTAAAGCTGGAACATTTCGACTACTAGGGTTCACCCTGGATAGTTTTTTGAGATCAGCTAAGGACACTTAAAGTTTAAAAATACACTAAGGCCACGGCAAGCCATTTCTGTCCGCTCTCTCCAAAAAGAAATCCTGAATGGATGAATTCACCACCGTTTAGCTCAGTTCAAGGAGATCTTTAGCTTTTTATTATTCGCTGGTATCTGCACACATTTCCAGACACTTTTCCGCATTCTCATTATTTTATTCGAGGTATGTGGCCACCCATCTCACCACGTTTGTACATAACGTAAGCAAGCATTGCCCCTGTATTCATGTTCCACCCAGCTGAACAACCCTGAAATACCAGACTAACTGGGTTCCAGAAGTTTCAAAAGTATTTGCCAAGAATATCACCTGAAGAGAGGTCTTTTGCTTTATCTGGTATGGAAGATTGATAGTGTTGTAGTGACAACAACAAACAAGGGAAATGAACAGGCTAGAGAGGGTTCAAGCCACTGCTTATTAGTCCAAACAGAACAGGTTACAGTAAATCTTTGGTCTCTTGAGCCCCAAAATGCCAAGAACAAACATTACAATGCTAGACCGCTCTTACATAGAGTATGAATCAAAGACAACTTTAATTACATTATAACTAGTACATTATAATTACTAAGGGTGACATGGGTACTTCTATGAAGTCAAAGCTGTATGATGCTCATCACCAGGAACGAGAAGATAAGGGATATATAACTGTCCTCATTCTTGATTTTCCTGTTTCTGAGGCTTGAATTTTACAACTAATTAGTCACTGAAAGCAAAGGATTAGATTTCGTTTATAAAAGTCCTCTAGCAATATGTTTATAGAACTCATGGAAATACACAGTGGAGAAAATTTATAGTATTGCATTAAAGGATAAAAGTACCGTGCATGATTTTGTTATTGGCGCACCTAATTTTATTCCAGCTCTCCTCAAAAATAGACCATCAAACAGGTAGGCTCCATTTCTGTACAGGGATATCCACGGGATATTGTCAAAAAGAAGATGGACCCAGTAGTGCAACTGATAATGGGTAGCTGCCATTCTGACTTTTTTTTCCATCATTCCCTGGGGAGAGCCCTAATCAGTTACATGTGATGCTTCTTATCAGCTGCATCTTCAGGCTGTCACGTGAGTTCCATAAATCTAACAGGAAAAAAAGACTTTATCATACAATATGCTGCAGCTCCTTTAACTTTTAGAAGCACAAATTTTTAGCTATTGGTCACAAATAAACCTGAAGTAAGATCAACTGTTCTCATACTGTTTTTTTAACAGGCTAATATAGTAGTTGACCCTATCTCTTGAGTAGTACTACCAGCCATCTTTTATCTCTTCTCGGAGGCGTTAAATGACCAAGCCGGCCAGAGTGCGATATCTGCCTGGTTACACTTGCTTCTCTCTAATTTGAATCCTCCTGAATTATTTACTGAAAGTATTTTTCCTGCCATTCAACTAAAAATTGAATGGCTTATATACAATCAGGGGAAGAGGCCGTATTTATAAGCTTGCAGTATAAGATTTTGTCACAGGAAGGAAAGGGAATAATGGGGACATGGGAAAACCTCAGGCCCCCAATTTTAAACATTCTTTGTAAAATGGCACTCAGTGACTGGGTGGTAGCCACTTTCTCTCTGTTCTTTCCTTTGCCACCTTCAGCTCTATCCCTCAGACCATGGTTAAGTATCTTCTGCATCTCCACGTTGAGCTTTGTCTTCCATTGATTTCCTCCCTCCATTCTGCCATTCATGGGCCAAGTTGGTTGTATGTAACGTAAGTTGATGTCCCTACCCATCGAGAGGGCACCGGACTTAAAAACTAGCTTAGGCTGCTGGAGGAGGAGAGGACGAAGTAACCGGGTGGCTCTGCTCACTGCAGGTGGGCTAAACTAGTTCCTAGATGTTCACTGGAGGGAATTCTTCTACGGTTGGGATACCGTGAATAGAATCAGAAGTGTTTGTTCGTTGAAGGACGTTTGGAAACCGTTGGCAGTAATTCAAGCTGTTTTGAAAGCTGTGTACTTCCAGTACATTTTGTATCCTGGGCAAAGGAGCTCCTTGATGGAAAGAGGGAGGGGGTGCTAGTCTCCTAGGCATCAGATCCAGCGTTCGGGGCAGACTCGAGACTGCCAGGAGCCAAGGACAAAGCTTTTGGTTGTGGGGCTCAGCTCCTTCCTGGCTCGAATTTAAAAGGCTGTAGTGTAAGAAACAGCAGCATTTCTGGTTCATCGAGTGACACGAAAGGCTTGGCAACATCACCAGCCTGACAAAGGGAGCAGAAGCAGCCTCAGATAGGGATGCTTCTGGTCTGGCGTGGCTTCGACAGAGCCCCAAACGGCCTTGTTCTGAGCAATGCACCTGCTCATGGCTCTCAGCAGCTACTGCTGCGAATGTCACTGGAGTATTACATTTGCTAAATTAGAATTAGCCAATCCGGATGAAGTATATCTCAAAGAAACAGGCAAACATTTTGATCCAATGAAGGTATGTGGAATTTTGAGAGCATATCAGATCGCAATGGAGGCTAGGTTGGCTCTGGCTCTGCACAAGTCAGTTTGACCAGAAGGCTGACATTTCTTTTAGTTCTCTTTTCTCTTCTGGGGAGGAAAGGAGGCTCTGTTTCAAAACATAGCTCCCCACTCATCATTTCTACTATTTTAGGAATGCCTGAGGACCCCATATAGATTTTAGGGTGCTTTGACTGCTGAGATTTGCTTCTCACCAAGTCTGGGTTTTTCAAGTTAATGTTCTTCAACCATAGGCAACCCTAGTCCATTAGTGGTGAAAATACACAATCCAGACAAGTTGCTTTTACATTTATTTTCCTTAGGGCACTATTTCCCATCAATCATAGGCTGGTCAAATAAAATCATATTATATTCCTAATAGGGCAGCCATTTAAAAATGGCCAAGAGAAGATGTGAATGGCCCCAAATTAAAACAAGGAATTCAACCTCACAACCCAGGTTGAAAGGATACATTAATCTGTATAAAATGAATGTGATAATTTCCTTGTCTTAGCTAGTTGGCTCAGAATAATTACTGTCCTAAAAATAGAAATATACTACACAGCTAATGACAATATCTAGCTGACCTTGACTAAGCCTTCACAAAGGAAGGTTGGACCTGATTAATACAAAGATGGGAGACTACCAACAAATTCCAGAGTTATAGATTAGACTGGGGAATTAAAAAAGACTGGGAAATCAGAAGTTAATGGTAGGCCATCTCCATGTTGCTGCCAAAAAACTGCATGGACATCCCCATGGTCACCAGTAGTCCAACTTGAACCAAGAGAGCCTTTTACATTGTTTTCTTTTCCTTTAACATCTCATATAACAAAGTAGACTTGATCCTACAGCCTATGTAGCTGTTGCATCTCCTAGCCAAATAATAACTGTTAATAGACCACTTTGTACATCTGGGATAAAAGTTAAAACTCGATTTTCATATCATGAGAGCCAATTTGGTGTAGAGACTAGGATGCTGGGCTAGAAACATGGAGACTATGAGTCCTCCCTTAGACATAAAAGCCAACTGGGTGATTGGGGCCAATCAGTCTCTCAGCCCAACCAACCTTACAGGGTAGTTGTTATGAAAAATAGGAGGTAGGAGTATCAGATAGGTATGCTGTCTTGAGTAAATCAGAATGAAAGTGGACCAAAAGCCTAATGATAAATAAATTTGGTGTTCAGTCTGCACAGTGGTTCTCCAGTTAAAAGCTGGGATTTGCAACTAATTCAGCTTATCCAGGCACTAAAGTCTCTTGTAGACATTTTCCTCTGTATATCCTGATCATCAGAAAAAAATATGGACAGGATCTTTTAATGAATATTGAGGCTTTCTGAAATAATATAATTGATTGACACACCACTCCTACCTACATTTCTCTTGTCTTATTTGGGACTGCCAAACAACTTTGGGCAAAAAGTACTCCAGCTATAATTGTGTGGCTGAACTAGGACTAAACAGGCATAGGATCTAATTAACATTCAACTATGAAAATACTTTGGATGAGTTTGGACCACTCCCCCTTCCATTCAACATAGTTCGTTGGGTGATCCTAACTTGACTAATCATGACTAGTGCCAGCTATGATTCACCTGAAACAACCATGTTAAAGTTGAATAAACTGCTTTAATATCTAATTAAAACGAAGCATCACTTAGATATAGAATATCATGCCCAGCCTTCTTTCATTCAAGTTGGAAATTGCTGTTTTCTTTTACGACCATTGGAAGTAGAAAGAATAGAGGAAATGTATAAGCTCGGAAAGAAGTAAATCTCGGGCAATGTTTTTTGTGCCTAAGTTAGAAAAGATTCCTGAATTATAGATGCGGCAATAACTGAGAGTAACATAATCACCTTTAAAGGAACCATGCAAATCTATATCTATTAGTGTTCCCAAGCTGGTGCCCTCAGATTCCCATTATCTCCACCCAATGATCCCAACCACGAAAGTCAGCCAAAGTTTCTTATTTATTTATTTATACTGTGGTAGCAACCATCCCCATGCTAACCTTTCAAGTACCAATTTTAAGATTATTTGGAAGAGTATTGCTGAAAAAGGCTGTTACACAGAAGTATGTTGATTATACAAGTGGGAATCTCACAATTATCCACTCCTTAATAACTTAATGGAACATATTCCATAATCCAGGAAGTGCAAATCATAAAATCAACAGTGAAATACTGTGCTCAACTGCTGAGCAGCTGAACTCCCACTGAATTCAATAAACCTGACATCCATCTAAGTATATCCAGTTCCTCCACATATTGATTCAGACAACCATTCTACTAAGTCCACTGAAACATCCTTCAAAGCGTATCCAGTATACACACACAGGAAATTTAAATACTGCTAAATTCTATCCTTTTCTTCATGCCAACATCACTTTGCTTCCTGTGAACTGTGCCAGCTTAGTTTGCAAAATCAAACTGCCTTGTTTTAAAAACTCACCTGAGCAGAACCAGTACTCAGGATGCATTCATCCAAAGACTTCCATGGATTTTAGAGATGCATGGATCGATGAAGAATGATTTATTAAACCCCTTTTTTAAAACCACATTGAAATGTATGTAAAGCCATCTTGTTATTATGTGACGGGACAGTAGGCGTTCAGACCAGCCTGACCTCTCCGCCGAGGAGCTGGGCAGTTCACACCCAGCCATTCAGCATCTGAACAGAACCCTTCCTTGCTTTCGCAGGAGCCTTTGCTCAATCCATAACCCAAAATACCCTTTGCCCATTTTTTTTAAGAATGATAGTTTCCTACCTGCATAGTAGATTACAAAAAAGCAAACGATATGTACGAAACCCGGAGGGCTGAGAACTCTGGACAAAGCTCCTCTTTCTCTCTTCATTTTGGGTTTAGCTTTAGATCTTTCTCACACACAATTAGCATGTTTTGTCCACTCCAGGCACGTCCCTTAGTACGGCTTGGAGTTGTTCTGCCACCACTGAACTCTGCCAAGTCCCTTTCAATAGACAGCTCTGTGTGTTGTTGTGGAAGGGTGTTGTTGGATTTTATGTTTTTACCCTCTTTCTTTTCTTTGGGTCAGACCTAAGACTTGATAGCTTGGATTCTTCCTGCCAAAGGATTAGCTAATCATATTTTAAAACAATACAGACTGTATTTCTAACTTTCAAAGGCAACAACACAGGAAAGTCTTGATTTAAAACTCTGGAGAAACCCAGAAACTCCAAATTTCTGATCACTGCTGGGAGCCGACTTACCCAGTGCAGATTCTTTTAGACTTATGAGAATATAACCCTCAACCATTCCCAAACAGGATTAAGCTACATTGTCCCACATATATTGTAAAGTACAAGGATGAATCACATCAGAGAAGGCTAATCAGTAGCCTCTCTTATATTTCAAAAGGACTTAATACATGCCACATTGGTACAGCAATACAAAATGTGCTTAAATGTTCTGCATTTTCTGGCATTAAATGCAAGTGTTCTTGTTACAGCCACAGTTCTCTTTTCAACAGTTTTACTAAACCTGCCCCATCCAGTCATATTAACGAGAATATATATATAAATATATAGAGAGAGAAAATTCCCACGCAAAAAGTGGAGATTTGCAAGAAATGTGATTTTCCTGCAAAGCCATCTCCTAACCCCACAAAAATGTATGAGACATTAGCTTATGTCTGTATTTATTTTGAAGATTTATATCCGGCTTGTTTAGATTGAATTAGCTTCAAGAAACATCATAGCTGGCAGTGCTCACTTGCTCACACACTTCAAATCTCGTTCAGCCTAGTCACTATTTTAAGTCCCCTTGGCCAATAGATTTCTGTATTTAAAGATAGCCTTCTTGGATGTTATTGCTGAAGTCAAACTGCTATGATTCATACTCGGGGCTCTAAAATCTTCTGAAGGAAAAAAATGACACCAGGAGGGCATCCCTTTAAAAATGGCTATGCCTCCTTATTCCCAATGTAGCCATTAAGTGACCCTTAAGTCAGTTTCTAATGCAACTCATTTCTCTTCCTACCCCCACAATTGAAAGCACATTTACCCATGCACACAGGCTTTATTTCAAAGGAATTAATACAGGCTGAAAAAGTAGATCTGACATTGGAAAAGAGTATGCTTTCCAATACCTATTTCCATATTCACCAGCAAATCAACTCTAAACGTACCTTTAAAAGAAAATAATGTTCATATGAGCAAAATAAAAATGGCTAGCTTGAAGAACTTATTAGAAATAATGTGGGCCATCTCAAATTTAGAAGTTTTGCAGCGTCAAGCAATTGCAAATTAGGTAGCCAATAGGATCGCCTTAATATAGTTGTTTCCTGTTTCAGTATTTTTTGTTGCCAGCTTTGGTTCTTAAGCCTACATTTTTCTAAGGCCAGCATTACAGATTTGGGGTGCCAGTTAGACTCCTTTTGAATAAGGCATGGTTACCAGATAGTTCCAATAGCTGAAATGAACCCAGCACTTCAATGGCTGTGGCCATTAATAATATTCAATATTTACTGTTCAAACAAAAAATACCAATTGTTCAAAAACAACTGATTAATAGGGGAGGGAGGGGGGAGGCTAGAAATGTCCCTTATTTAACTTCTTTCATACATTATTTATTGTTCCACATCTTTCAAGTTTTAGGAGTAAAAGTTCTCTTCTAGGGAATCTTTTTTTCCAATGCTCTTCAGGCTGCTGAGCAAAACCAAGTATGTTTTGTTCTATGAGAGTGTTTGCTTGGAGAAGGCTGGAGTTTTTTTCGGTTTTCTCTAGAAACAAAACCTTTTTCCAACTGAAATTTGCAGCTATGCTTCCACGGAGTCATGTTTTTTTAGCAAAAGAAGACAATACAGAATCCTGTTCAAAGCCGCATTCAACTGGCCTATCAATGCTCTCTGGAAAGTATTTTTGATGAACCAAATCCAAATCCCAGAACTGAGAAGGGAATCACATTGTACAAATGGAAACACTGCACATGATGTAGCATAGCCTTGGAGGATTACAGTGAGCCTGCTTTCAGATTCTGGCTCCCCCAGGGAGAGAATTTGGCACGGTCACTTCTTACTTTGACAAGTCCCATAAATATATTCAGATGGTAGAAAGGGTGGGGAGAACCAGGTAATATAAATGGATAGAAACAGAAGTAAATGCTGTAACTAAAACTTTAGTCCAAATAATATGAGTGCCTCTCAACATAACAAATACTTTAAAATTATATATTGATCTAGGAGTTTAATTTGCTTAATTGCTGTTCTCCTCAAAGTGACCTAAAGTAATAACAAGATTGCCTCTGAGACAATGCCTTAGAAATACCATTTCTAAGGGTAGGGTTTTTTTAACTTCTGCTTGTATTGATTTTTTAATGTTGTAGTTTATGTTTCTTATTTATGTGTTGTGATACATGCAGAGTATAAGTGATATATTCTGATCTGAGTTTTCTGATTTGTGGTGGATAAAACTAGATTGTAAAGCATTTGAACAATTCTGTGCTGGATTCAAAGGAGCAAACCAGCTTGCTTTAAGACAAAATTGTTTAATCAGTATATATTATCTGTAGTGATGCAGGTAATCTTTGACCTATGACATAACTGAGCCACAATTTCAGTCCTAAGACTTGATGGTTGTAAAGCAGCTCCCCATATGAACAGACCCAATTTTACTGTCTTTTTTGTGGCAGTCATAAAGCGAATGCCATGGTTATGCAAATCTATTGTTCACTACAGGGTAGATTTTGATGGAAACCAGAAATGAATGCCAGTTTCTGAAAAAAAAAATGTGGTAAATAGCAGTCAAATGACTGCCGGGAACTGCAAATGGTATAAATCCAAAATGCAGCCATGGAACCACAGAGGGAAAAGGTAGACATTAGAACTTTAAATCTGAGCCATAAGAAGCTTTTTCGGGGTCTATTGTAACTTGAAATGGTCATTAAGCAACCAATCATAAACTGAGGACTATCTGTAAATGATTGCAAAACGTGAACACTAAATAGAAAGCACTGTAAAAGTTAAGTTAGACAAAAAGCACAAAGTGATAACAAAGGAATATATCGAGCATGTGACATAATGAAGCGATTCATCGAAATGGCAATGCACCAACCATTTTGCACAACAAACAGATCAACGCTGGACATCAATTCTCAATTTGACACCAAGTATGCTTCAAAGATCCAGGCAATGTTGGGCCAATGGTGCCACTCAACTGAAAGATGTTTAGTTTTCTTCCAAGGTGTCGAAGCGGTTGAAAAGCAGCTAAAGATCTGCATTCTGCAGCAGACTGGTTTAATTATGATGTACAGATTCTAGTTGGGGCAACCAAGTCTGGGCTGCATTTCAAAATCCCAGATCACACCTAGAGGACAACAAAGAAACATTTTCTGAATCTCTTTGCCATCTAGCGGCCGCTTGTAGTATTGCAGCCCCTCCTCGTTCAGTTCTCAGTTGTGTCTGACCTCATGGACCACAGCACGCCGGGCCTCCCGCTCCTGAGTTTGCCCAAACCCACACCCATCGCCTCTACGATGCAATCCAACTATCTCATCCTCTGCTGTCCCCTCCTCCTTTTGCCTTCAGTCTTTCCCAGTGAGTCCACTCTGCGCATTATGTGGCCAAAGTACTTGAGCTTTAGCTTCAGTATCTGTCCCTCCAGAGAGCAATCAGGTTTGATTTGTTGTTGGATTGCCTGATTTGATCTCCTTGCCATCCAAGGGACCCTCAAGAGTCTTCTCCAGCACCACAATTCAAAGGCATCAATTCTTC
>JANHZU010002239.1:131535-141981 GCA_032468055.1 Acrochordus granulatus | reverse complement strand
AAGGTGAAATCTGCCACTGCTTCCATTTCCTCCCCTTCTACTTGCCAGGAAGTGATGGGACCGGTTGCCATGATCTTGGTTTTTGTAATGTTGAGTTTCAAGCCAGTTTTTGCACTCTCCTCTTTCACCCTCATCAACAGGCTCTTTAATTCTTCTTCACTATCTACCATTTGAGTGGTATCATCTGCATATCTGAGGTTGTTTCTCCCAGCAATCTTAATTCCCGGTTGTGATTCATCCAACCTGGCATTTTGCATGATGTACTCTGCACATAAGTTAAATAAACAGGGTGATAAATATACAGCCTTGTCATACTCCTTTCCCAATTTTGAACCAGTCTGTCATTCCATGTCCAGTGCTAATTGTTGCTTCTTGACTCACACATAGGTTTCTTTTAGGAGACACGTAAGACGGCCTGGTACTCCCATCTGTTGTGATCCACGCAATCAGAGGCTTGACTGAAGTCAATGAAGCAGATGTTTTTCTGGAACTCCCTTGCTTTCTTCCATGACTCAGTGAACACTGGCAATTTGATCTTAGCTCCTCTGCCTCTTCAAAACCCAGTGTGTACATCTCAGTTCACATGCTGCTGAAGCCTAGCTTGTAGTATTTTGAGCATAACTTTGCTAGCGTGTGAAATAAGCACAATCGTATGGTCTTCCCCTCCTTTGGGCTTGGAACATAAACTGACCTTTTCCAATTCTGCGGCCACTGCTGAGTTTTCCAAATTTGCTCGCATACGGAGTGCAGCATTTTAACGGCATCATCTTTTAGGATGTTAATAGTTCAGCTGGAATGCCGTCACTTCCGCTAGCTGTGCTGTTAGGGATGCTTCCTCAGGCCCACTTGACTTCACCCTCCGAGATGCCCGGCTCCAGGTCACCATCGCGCTTATCGGGGATTTCTAACGCCTTCCTCAGCCTTTCCCAACTCTCCCTGCGCGTCCGGACGACCCAGCCTATCCGCTCTGCTCTAACAGCTTCAGCAGTCGAAGTGGGATGTTGCCTTTCACTTAAACCCGGGCAGCTGATTGGCGGAACGAAGGCGAGCGGGCGGGGTCTACGTTCAGAAGAACCTTCCTCCTTTCGGAGGAAACTTTCGGCCAAAAGTTGTAAAGTAACGTCGACCGACTACACGGCTGGGCATGGCTTTGTCGTGACGACATTGCCGCTTCTTCACCCGGATTGGTGCCCGGCGGAAAACAGGGGTGGGGTCATCACGCGATTGAAGCGGAAATGGCGCGCGATTTTAAAAAGACTGTTGAAGACCGAAGCGAAGCGGTTTGTTTCTAGGGCTGGGAAGAGTGACGTGAGTGCGCACGGATAAGTGGAGGGGGCTGGTTGCCGTGGCAGCGTCGTTAGCGATCACGTAGTACCGGTGTTAAATCTCGCGGGAGGAAGTGTTGCCACGGCAGCGGTTCAGTCCGAGTCCAAGCGCAGAGGGGAAGCTGTGGGAGGAGAGGCGGCCTCTGGGATGGAGTGAACTCGGAGGGACGCGGCCTTTCCTACAAGGGCGGTTGTCGACAGGTGCGAAGTTCCCAGCGGGCCGCTTATGGGCCCAGGGCTGGCATGAGAAACTCCCCAGTGGGCTTTCCGTGTGGCGGGTGCCGTGACTGGTGGTGGCGATCCTTCCGGAGCCTCGCAAAAACGGCCTATGGTATGAAAAAGATTGGGAGAAGCAGATTTTGGATTCAGGGTGGCTTGAAGACCGAAGGGAGATAGTTGAGGCGTTCCACTACAGCACAAGGCCTCAAAGCCGTGATTTCAATGACTTCAGGTGACTGAAGCTGCTGCTGAGTTTGCCTGGCTACCTATATTTATATACGGTGCCCCAACTTTAATAAAGTTCCGTGGAGCAAGAGTCATCTTTAATACTAAGAACTGTGCAGGTGTTTGCTGTTTTGTTTACATATGTATGAATAGCATGCAGATGTTCAAACAACTGAACTGTGCATCTCTGGAATGTTTGTTTATTTTTAAATTTTATATCGCATCTTTTTGTGATGGAGCACAACATGGGAAAAGCATGCACATACATACATCGCAAAACAAAATAAGGATCGCGTTTCGCTCTGTTCCATAAGGCCTGTGCTCTTTACATCTCTAGTGAAAACAACAGGAGAAGACGAAGGTGCCTTTTTTGCCCCAACTAATTCTGTTTCAGTTACAGCTTTTAAAAGTAGTGCATGCAGTAAGACGCTTAGACTTTTGTGATAAATGAAGCTAAGAAAATATAAGGAATTAGGTAGATACGGAGATAGTTGTAATGATTATGTAAGAAAAGTTAAAGTTTGGCATGTAGGTGAATTACCTTAGGGTAGTAAGTGGGCTGTGGGAATCTCAGTACTGCAGAGCTATTTGATTAAAAACATGTCACAAGAAGCTTCACCTATTGGCTCTGAAAATGGAGTGCTGGTAGACAGAAACAGAGCAAGATGGCTTTTTTTAGTAAGCTTGTGTTTCTAATTGAATATGAGAAGCTGCCTTTAAAGGATGATTCTGGCACATAAATAAAGTTAGGCTTGTTTCTTGTAAACAAATGCTTATTGTGTCTATGAATATTCTCATTTATCCAAGTCATGATAAGTAATAAAAATTGCAACATTTTGCAAAGTTTCTTAAACATGTGCATGTCAGTCTTTCTGTAGAAGCTTCCTCTGGAAACCCTAGCCTTACTGCTGTCCTGTTGCTGGGATGGTGCCACTCAAGAAAGGGCTACAACAACATGATTCCCAGAAAATTGCAGAGAGAAAACTGAGGCCTCAGTCAGTCAACTGGAATGTATTAGCCGGAAGAACTCAGTGTATAGTACCTGTTGGGGCCTGGGTGGAGAGTGCCCAAGATGATGGAGAAGAAGAGAGCCCAGCTTTTGTAAGTATTAAGTATCAAGTTACCTAAATTAATATGAGAAATAGACTATTAAACATCTGATTCACTTTCTACTCCAATTGACAATGATTCAGTGAAATCCTAGATGAAGGTCTTGGAGAGGGAATCTAAAAAACTTGTTCACATTGTTCAAATTGTAATTGTTATCTAACAGTTATTTCTCTTCTGAGGTATTCTGTGATAGCAGTATACATTTGAATGATAAACATCAGAACAACTCCTAATAAAGGTTTTAGACTGTGATTTACTTTTTTTCCTTTTAATTAAGCTAAGTGGGGTGCCCATGGTCCTGTAGTTGCTATTGAACTCAATCCTGTCGTTTCTGATAATAGGCCATGCTGGTTAGGGTCCAGAGATACTGGAATCTAACATCTGGAAGGCCATCAATTACTGTATTGTTTTAATTAGATCCCTTGTCCATCAGTGTTAGCGCTGCAAATCAAAAGTATGTCTTCAGTATGAATGGGACCTGTCCTATACAAAGTGTAGAATGCTTTCATGAAGACAAGTGTGTTGTATTACCAAATTTTAGTAAGCAGTAGGAGTAAGTTTGGTACTCTGTTTTGAAATCTATCTTTGATTTACTTGTGATCTGTTTATCTCAGTCTTAATCTGATTACTTCTGTAGGCTACAGCTATTCAGATTGAAAAAGAATACAAAGAGCAACAAAAAGAAAAAGAGAGAACATTGAAACATTTTCAGCAAGAGGTAAAACACAGGGTGAACCAACATATTAATCTAAGGAGGAAACATCAGCTGAAGACATCTTATGAAGCAGTAAGTTTCCATTTTTGTTAAGGATATATGTGAATAGAAACTGAATTTCTATGCAATAAAAGAAGCTAGTTAATCTAGTTTGGGAACTACTGTTAGTGTAACATGCCTGTTTATTTTCCTATAAATAAATGCAATTAAATGATGTTGGAAAATTGTTGACTGGTCTTGATTTTGAATTTTAAGAGATACCTGCACAGACTGTTTAATTCCATATTTCAACTGTTGTTGAAATACATAAGCCTTTTTAAAGATTATTTTAGTTTATATTTACTGCAGTCTAATGCTCAGGTAGCTTTTCCCAAATAGTTATAAAAACAATTTATTACTAGAATCTATTTGTCAATAAAGCATTACTTTAAAGATTATGTTTAATTGTATGCATCTGTTTTCGTTTAAAACTACTGATCTCTTCATATAGTATATTTCAAGTCATTTGATAACTGCTTTTTTCACATTATCATCCTAAATTTTGATGCAGCTAATACTCATATTTTTTTCTCCTTTCACAGGCTCTGAAAGAAAGCTCTGTTGTAATAGGATTTTCAGATTCTGCCTTGCGGTTGACCCCCAAGAAAAATACATGCCTCTACAGATACAGCGCCATTAGCAATTCTGATGACAAAGTCATCTGTGTACAGCAACCTAGTTACATACCAGAGCATTTCTCAGAGCTAGCCAAAACTGTAAATGTTTTTTTCTGTTTTCAGTTTTCTGACTTCATGCACTAATGACAGCTAAATACTGTTTCTAATGTGCATTATTTGCTTCTTTATATAAACCTCTTAGGTAAGTAAAACCGTGCAACAGGTCCGTCACAAACTGGCTTCTCGAAAAGCTGTTCCAGAAGGAAATGAACCTTCAGAACATCCAGGAGACACTTGTCAGAATCCTCCAAGAAGACAGGTCACTACCATAGAAATGCCTATAATTTCATACATGCTAACAACTGTGTTATCTGTTTGGCAATAAAGCAGGGAATTAAATTTCCGTTTAATGAGTTTTATTTAAAACCACCAAGACCTGGCAGGAAAACTGGGCAATGATAAAGAAGGCAACTGTAAGCCGTGGGCGTCATATTGCCTACCTCCAACTATGAACCATGATTGATGCTTCAGACTACTTTTGAATGGATATACTGGTTGGGAATTTTGACAACTGCAATCCCAATTCAACTGGAAATTATTAAGTTAATGAAGGATCTTCCTTGTATAGATGATCAACAAAATACTTAGACAACTTTGGAGGGACAAATCTCCATGTGACTTGCAGAAAGCTAAATGAATAGATGTCTGTCATTAGACCTCATACTTGATTTGCTATCATGTTGCCAAAACCTAAGCAAGATTCAAATGATTTCTTTTCCGAACTATATTTGAGTGTTTATATCAGTATATATATACTGCTTTTTAGCATCAATGTTCCCTCCAGGAGTTGAGTAAGCATGCTTTTCATGTGCCAGACATTATTTATAATTATTTGGCTACCCCTATTTTAAAACAAACTGTCCAGAAACACACAGTTTCTTCAGTATTCTTGCTAGATGTGCCTATCTTGTGATTTATTCCATATTTTGTATAATTTTTGAAGACTGCAGTTGCAACTTAGGGTTATTGCTGACCCCCAGCTTTTATAAGAATGTATATGAATACTCTGGATACAATGTCTTTTTTTTAGAATTCAGAATCTTGCAATACAACAGCTTTAAGCAAAGGAGAGTGTGATATTGGAAAATTTCCTCTTGAGGGACACCATGATCTTCCAGCAGAACTTCAGGAACAAGAGGGAGGGAATTGGGACAACATAGAATTTCAAAAAGTAAGATGTCGCAATTATGGGACTTATAACTAACACCAAGTTCAACTAATCTGCTAGGGATGTATATTTGGTATATTCCAGAAGGTGGGCCTGTTCTTCATTAAAACCAAGAAAGTTGTTCTTGTATTAATTGACTTATCACATCCCATATCCTATTACTGGAATTATTTCTTATTCTTAGCTTGATAGTGTGGATATGTTAAAGTTTGCACTGTTACATAACATACAAGAAGAAATATCTTGAAAAATACTGTATGTGAAAAAAACCCATTCATTAAGGTTTCAGTTTTATGATCCCATGAAACAATCAGAATTTGTTTCCCTTCTTCCAGGTAAACAGTAAGATCTTGAAAGATTGTAGTCCAGCTGGTACTGAGGCTCAGGCTGTTGATATACTTTGGCCTGGGATAGAGAAGGAACAATCAAAGAAACAGGTATATGATCCTACATTAATTCACCTTATTTGTTACTATGATTATTGAAAGAGAGATTCTTTGATCAGATACATAATTATGCATCTCACTGCTGATTGCTGAATAAAGATGAGAATTGTTTCTATCCATAGGTGGTAGCACTTAGGCAGCCTTGACTGATCTTAGAAGTTAAGCAAAATCAGCATAGGTCAACATGGATAGGCTGTCTGAGAATTCTAACACTTTTAGCAAGGCTGGGTAGTGAAAAATTACATTTTCATTATTGAGAATGGGTCAGATTTAACATAGGCCAGATATTCTATCCAAACATACATAGAATATGCAGGTTCTTGGTTGGTGGGGAAGGGAAATAAAATTTTATATTTTTTGTGTTAATAAAGCTAGAGATAAAATGTACATTGTATGCTAATTTTAAAGATATTACACTTGAGAAACTTTGCAAAAAAAATTAAAAACATACTTTCTGCCCACTGACTTACAGTCTAATAGTCAAGATTCAGATGAGATGGGAAAGGATCAGGAAAATAGGCCAATTGATCCTGTATTAATTCTTTGTCTCATTATTTTATAAGGATGTGCTATAAATGTAACCATTGAGATCATAAGCAAATGACAAGTGGTCCAAGTTAAATCACTGGTGTGGTTCATACCATATTTATCTTTGCCTTTGCTCTAGTCATGGAAAAGAGTAAATCAAAGTGTTATGAAGTAGCAATATCCAGCATTACAATCAAACTGAAATTCTTCTTTTTCTGTAGCACCAAAGCCAATATTTGAGATACAGACGCCTCTTCATGGATATTGAAAGAGAGCAAGTGAAAGAACAACAAAGACAGAAGGAATGGCAGAGGAAAATGGACAAGTACACATTCAGTAGATGACCGTTCTTTTTTACTATAATTTCTTGAACTTAAAAAATTATTGTTAACATGCCTTTGCATAAATAGGTAACAGATGAAGGTATTCTGATTTTAATTAAAGTTCTCAACTTAATTAAAATGTTGAGAATATTTTCTCCTTGCACTCAGCTTTTAATTCAGCAGTCCAGTACTGCTTTCAGTTTTTCTTTTTTCTTAGTGTGTTTGGGAAGATGAAATTAATCAGTTCATTTTGTGCTATGAAAGCAAAATATACTTTTATTAATTAAGATTGTTCTATACTTTTTTTGAAAGGAAAAGTACTGGGTGGCAGTCGGTCACCATTTTTGGTTTTCAAAAATGTCTTTCTGAACTCAGAGGTGTTCTTTGAAATAAAGATGAAACTGGTACTTTACTCTTCAACCCACCAACTTCTCATTCCATTAATTTTAGTGGCCTGGAGAGTATCAGAAATACTGGCAGCTGGCAACACAGCTGGTCTGACTTGTAGTTTTCCCTTTCATTCCATAGTTATGGGGCCTTGGTGCAATATCTCACTTGAACCACACTAAAACAAAGTCAATAAAAAATGGTGTCAAGCTATGCCATTGTCATTTTTTTAAAAGCACAGATGGACTGCAGAGGAAATTTCTTTAATTAGATATATTTTAAAAAATAAGGTAGTAAAAAAATCTTAGATTACTGGGCAAGTTATATAATAAGCATAGATTCATTTTCTCATGTGAGGTATCTTCTCTTATAATTCATACTTGGCAGAACCTTTCTATATAGGAGGAAATATTTTATGATAAGCACATGGTTAACTTGCTCTTGCTTCCATAGCATTTTACTAGTAAAAACTTGGCAGTGATGCAGTAAAATCTGAACAAATACTGAGTTTTAAAGAGATTGCCTAAGAGGAAAAAAACAGGAGAGTTAAAGAGCTACTAGTTTTCTTAAACAATGTGGCTTTCTAAAGCAAATATTTTTCCTTTCAAATTCTGGTGTTTCTCCCTTGATTTGAAGAGTTTTTCATTTAGTAAGTTGGCAGCAGCTACACACCTACCTTCTGGTGATTTGGGCTAAAAGTCTGTTTTATCCACCATTTTATTTCATGCATTGACTGACCAGATCCTCCTAGTAAGTCTAGAAATGGCTTAAATACAAAAACCCTTTGACTAATATTCAGGAATATTCTAAATGTGGCTGTTTCCTTTAACTGTAACTATGTTTATGGGATAGATAGATACATCCTTCATGAATATGAATGATTTTTTATGATTTTATTATGAAAGCTCTATACTATACCATCCCTGTATACAGTATTGTCTAGCTGGATACCCTTTTTGTCTGTGTTTGTTATGAACCTCCACAACTTTTCTTTTGTATGGGCCTCTAGCTGCTCTTTTACATTACCTATTGTTTGGAGATTTTTTTGTTCAATGTATAGCTGGTTAAAAGCCAAACAGTTGCAGATGGGAAGAAAAGCCTATAATGTGGAATATACAGTCAAGGATGCCATGCAAAAACTTGCTAAATAAGATGCAAAACCGTTTGTTATGTTTTCAGTCTTTGCTGAAACTAAAATAACAGTAATATGCTTTTAACCACATTTTATAATCTTCCTTTATTTCATATAGAAATTTGACAGCAAAACAGATAGACAGTTTTGTTCCTCTAACTTTTGATTCTGTACTCCAGAACCTTTAGAATAATTCAGTAAAATTTTCTCTGCCACAGAATTAAGAAAGAAAAGGAATATCAGCAGGATGGCAAACCTCATATTATTCAAAATAATTGCAGAGAAACGGGCAAAACCGAATTAATGAAGACCTACTGTTCTGGGTGGGAAAACAGAAACTCACATGAGAGATGGGATGGAATGAGGAGATATGGTTGATTGCACAAGAATCTCCTTTGCATTTTATTACAGGTTGCTATTTTAAATTAATAGGGGCGCGGTGGCGCAAGTGGTTAAGAGCTCTGCTTGCCGGCTGGAAATTAATAAATTAATAGGTATTTACTATTTGTAATGCTGAGTCAGATAATTGTTCATAAGGGTTAGTTTAATAATGCTTTTGTATTTCAGATTCAGGATATTGATGTACATGTACAGTCTATTTTTTGTTTTATCTACATATTTTACTGTGATATAAATGAATATAATGATTGACAGTTGGTTATATTTTTCTGCATACTGTTCCCTAAACATTTTGTTTTTGGAAAAATCCTTTGCAACAGTCTAGTTCTGCAGGAGATGGCAAAAAAGCTGCTTCACGAGATGCAGGGAAAAGGACTCCGGTAAGCAGAAAAATAATGTGATGCTAAGGTTCAGAGTGAGTTGTTATACAGCACATTAAAATAATAAAGGAAAAGGCTTACTAGCAGATTGTGACATATTGTAATACACCACTGATTTGCTATAAGATTGCATCCTTATATAGGATACAGGTCCTACTCAGTCATTGTCTTCACATCCATCTGGTCATAGAAGTTAGAAAAAAATAACTAGAAAGTACCTGATTAGTTTCATGTAGATAATGATAAATTATATATAACTGAAATATTACTATAATTTGACCTATAAAATGGCCATATAGAAAAAGAACTTACATTTTAGAATAATGTAGTCCATGTAGTTTTGATAGAAAGCTTAAAGAGAGGCAGACATTCAGAAGCTGGCAGACTATTTTTGTATGTTAATTATTATTTATATTATTTATTCACAGCTTCTTGTTCCTAAAAAAATGTCCCATTTAGGTTGTCTAGTAATGGGATATGAAAGTCTAGAACAACCACTACTCTTGATCCAATCAGCATGCACAAATCTTTCCTTGGAATTAGGAATAGATATATACATGGGGATAAATTGTGCTGCTCATGAACTAATGGACTATGTAAGTTTTATTTTTCAATATTTTCAATATTTTATCATTTAATAATATCAGTAGTTTTTCCTCTTTGGGGGGATGAGGATGGTGTCATGATAATGGGGACAAGGTGCTTTGTTCATCTAAAATGCTAGAGATTCCTTTGGAATTTCACCTTTGGTGAAACCTTAATATACATAATTCCACAATTAGGTTTGATCCTACCCTATTTTTAAAAAATGGGATAGCTTTAAATTTAATAAATTTTATCTATATTTTAAACTCTAGAATAAAGGAAAATATGAAGTGATTGTTGGAACATATAAATTTGCTGATGAAATGGTGGATATATATCTAGATCTGATTAAGAAGTTCCCTTCCATTATAACATTTATAGATCCATTGAGAAAAGAGGTAAGTTCCTTATATATATATAAAAATATATAATATTTTTAAATTTGCATTACAGTTCTAAAACAGGACCTAAAAGTGAAAGAAACATGTAGATCAGGGCACCCAATCCTGGCAACTTTAAGTTGTGTGGATTTCAACTCTCAGACTTCCTCAGCCAACTATGCATAGCTAGGGTTGTAATTAATTTCTGTGGATTTCAAATACAGTGGTGCCTCACAAGACGAGACTAATCCGTTGCGGAAGAACGCTCTTAGTGTGAAATGCTCATAAAGCAAAATGAAGTTTCCCATTGAAAACAATAGAAAATTGGACTATCCGTTCCACGCCCCCAAAAATATTCACCAAAAAATAATTTTCAATGGAATTTGATGTAGAAATGATTGTCTCTAA
>JANHZU010002239.1:112232-123068 GCA_032468055.1 Acrochordus granulatus | reverse complement strand
AGAAACTTTACTGTAGGGGAAGAAATGGAATGATCACTCCTAAACTCATCCAAATATATAAACTTATTTGCTGTCTACAGAGAGTAATTATACTTTGTTCTGCCCATAAGGAAAAATAAAAGAACCTTCTTGAAGCCTGTTGACCGTTAGACCAAGATAAGGTTCCCCATCTTTCTTAATAATAGAAACCAGGTCCTGGTCCAGACAGAAGAAAATGATTAGTTTTCTGTTTTGGGTATAACCACATTTGCTTGCTTGTTCAAAGAGAATTAGACTGCTTCGTGTTCTTACCACCAATCGGAAGGAAATATGATTCTAATATAAGGAAGGGCTTCAACATTTCTAATAAATCTTTTAATAAATATTTATTTGGTTCAGACATGGCAAGAAGGGGAATAAATGTTTATCAAATTGTGCAGCAGTGTGATGAATCTGGGAATAACCACATTGCCATACTATGCTGAAATCTACACTCTCTTCATAATGATACTGCGAGTTATGCTAATAGATTTATGAGAGTGATTGCCTGGGGCAGTGAGTAACAGGTTCGTCGCATTATATAACTTTTTTGCCACCACAAGAACTAGTTTACTTAAAGGATTGCAGACCTGGAGGAAAGGTTTTTTTATAAAATAACACACACAGTTTTATTTGAACAAATAAACATTGATACAGAATTACACTGTTTCACCACCTGTACATGTTCAAGGCCTTTATACCAGAGGGTATATTTTAACAGGCAATGAACATATTATTTTTTTCTGCATATTTTAAAGGAAAAAAAAACTTTCCTCTTTAGATGTAAGTCTCTTTCTCTCTCTGTATGTGTGCGTGGACTTTGTGTGTATGTAAAAATTTGTAAAAACAGACATTCTGTCATTTATCAAGCTTCAGTGTTGGATTTGTCTAAGTTCATATGTCATGCTCAAGAGAATGTGGTTTGTTTGAATTTGGCTTAATGGGATGGGTAAACCCATCTATTGAACCATGCATTTTAATGTTTTATTGTTTTTAAAAGTTAAACTTTTTAGCACTTTATTTAAATATTTTATATGGCCATGTAACTCACAGAAGCGTTCTGGGTGATTAACAGTAATATAATTTAAAAATACCAACAGCAATCAGAACAATTAAAACAATTACAATAAAAAGTAATACATACGTATTAGATGAGAGATCCAAATAAATTCCATCCTAAAAAGAGACAGATGGCAAACAACTAACCAACAGGCTAGATTTTGTTTTCAAATAAAAGACTCAGTAGTTAAAAGCCAGGAATAGTGGATTTGTCAAAGATTGGACTGAATCTGCAATAGATTGCCACATCCTTTAAATTATAAGGACAAGCTTTAATTTGGAACTAATTAAAATTATGCATGCAATTTTCTAAAAAACCTTGATAAGTTGCCAATAAAACCCAATCCTAGAAAAGCCACAGGAGAGATCAACACATAAGAAAAAAGAAAACAAATAATAAAGCATAGCAAAACTACTAAAGTGCCTTGAGCAGATAGTAAGGGATCAAATATTGTTAGATGATTCAGTTTATGTTCTGGTCTCATCCTAGGACTTCAAATTTAGCAAATCTGTCAACAAATTTAATTAAGACTTTGGTATAAGAGCATCAAGTCCTTGTCTCCCTTTCTAGAAAACTTGATTATAAAATTCCTGATAGTTTTATTTATAAATATCTAAATGGTGTAATCCCATTCTGTTGCTTAAGCAACACTAGGATGGTGGACATATGAACAGAAAAACCCACCAGTTATGCAGGACACACATAGTTTTATTTCCATGGATACAAGATGTGTTCATATGCTCTTTGCATAGTTTTAAAAAATGCAGAATTTACAGCCAAACTGGACCGATGCCGCTTTTAATTCTAACTCTTGGCTACTGCCAAGAAGAGCCATTATATAATATTTGCCTACATAGAAAGCTTCCTTCCAATTTAATCCCATTGTTTTAGAATGCCTTTGGCTTTTCCCTTAACAATATTAATTAACAGATGGAGAGAAAAATGTAGAAAATAAATTCTGCTTGGAACGTTCTCCTGCCATGAGCTAGCAAAAAATTCATTAATTAAACATAAGATTGGAGTAATAGGTAGAAATTCAAAATAAGACCCTAGATTTGATTCTTATGCACATAGTATACCTGCTTGAATTGTAAAAAAAAACCCAGGTATTTCAGAAGTTCTTAAAGTTTTTATCAAATATTTTCCCAGTTACCCAAATTACTTGACCCTCCAAGGTTGAGCTAAAAAGATCAAGAGTTAAAAATTGTAATCGCAATTCGAATATAGTTGAAATTTAATGGAACTTAATTGCTGAAGTCAAACTTTGCAAATATAACAGCAGCAAAACTGTAATAAAACGATTGTCATCATATTGAATACCATTCAGATGGCAAATAGAATATTAATTCTTTTACCTGATCCAGCTTAGGAAAATCCATTCACCATAACATTCATCTAAATGTTTTCTTGTTCCTAGGAAACGTTATAAATGCAATCATTTTTAAAGATTGGAGTTTATGGTACCAACTGTTCATATTTAATGTTGAGGTAGTAATCGAAGCTGAATAAAGGTTGAGATAATATTGTAACATCATATACATAAGCTGTATTGAAACAGGACACTTTTCAAAACAATTGCAAGAGCTGGCAGAATAGTATCTTTTTTTAAAGAAAAGTTTTCAAAAGCACAGCCTGTTACTAGATTACTCCATTAATAGAAATTGCTATTAAGATGGCCAAATCTTATACACATATTTGTGTACAATATTATAGCAACAATAATCATCTGGAAAATTAGAAGTACTTTAGCATCTGCTAGTGTGACTATAAAAAAGAGAGAATATAATTATTGTCAGGAGAGTCTTGATCTTATTCAAGTCCAGTTTGGTCTAATTTTGCTATATTCCCTGTTTCAGTACCACGTTAATAGTTTATTTTATATACACATAGCAAAAAGTGTGCAGATCATAGGAAGTAAACTAATTACTGATATTCCCAGGTTGGAATCATGCCCACTTCAGTGTGTACGTGCGTGTTTTGTGACATCTACAGCAAGATTCCAGTTTGAAAAAAATTGTGTACATTTTTATCATTTTACAACAAAAAATCTGTAATAGCAGGAACAATTGATATAAGAATTTAACAAAGAAAACATAAAGTCAGCTAACAAAGTCTTCCTTTAACTGAGTTCAGCTCTGATTACTACTTGGATAAATCTTTGTTGCTTTGTTGGCAACAACATGCAAATATTTTGCCATTACCTTCTTCTAATACATGGTTCGACTTCCCTATCTAGCCCACAACTCTGAGTTTGCCTGACAGTCTTCCAGAGACTAACCAGTCCAACACTGCTTAGATCTTCTTTTTTAAAAAAAATGAACCAGTGATGCTGTCTCTTGTTTAGTTGCTTCATAAAATTGACAACTTATCTATCCGCAGTAGCCCTTCAGAAAGACAATTTTGCTGGAATAAGATTTCTGCAGCAATTAAAACTTTTCTTGGATTTCAAGCAATATCTAACCTTCTTCCAACATGGTGGAATTATAATTAACTTTTAAAAAAATGAGCTACGATTCCTGATAAATTTGACAGTCATTTTCCTTATACAACTTTTTTAAATACAATTTGGTGATAAAGCATTTGTTATCAAATCAGCTGGTTTAACTCCTGGAATTAGTAGAATATAGTAAATTAGAAACTGGAATTGGAAGATTACTTTTTAATATATTGAAAACCAACTGATAATGCTTTAATTCTGCTTTTAAAGCAATGTCAATTAATTGTCAATAAATTAAAAAGTAATATTCCAGTTTCTGGAAGAAGCTATTGGTAGTATAAATCCAACATATTTTTAGAACCAAAGATCTTTTTTTATTACTAGCCATTAAAAATGGCAATCTAAGTCAAGGGTCATTTTCCAGGTTTTCTAAATTGAGAGAAGTAGCATTAATGGTTAATTATCACTTTCTGGCATAAAGCCTATCTGAAATGTTTGTATAAAAAGAATTATCTTAGCTGAAATTAACACATAATTGCCTAGAACAAGCCAGATAAATGCAATCTTTGGATTGATTTTTAGTGGCAAAATGCTTTAGACTTATTAAAATCAAATGCCATATTTTTTGCCAATCCTGATAGAAACACTTTCAATTAAATCTCTAATATGAAATATTTCATTTATTTTAGCCCCTATTTGGGCATTGAACTGTCTACTTATAATTAGAAAGATTTGGGGATAGTTTCTAATTCTAAACAATAGTCTTGAAAGGCCCTGATTAATTTTGATAATTAGCAAAGGAACATGGAAGGCTATGCATGTTAATCAAAAAGAAACACTTGTGGAATTCTACATAAAATACCACAGCAAAAGATTCATAGGACCCAAAAGAAATAATTTCAACTTTCAGTTTGGTACTAATCAGTTCTTTTCTTGCCCCTTATGTCGGGGAAACATTAAAAAGAAAAAGATCCAGTAATTTCAACATCTACTACAGAAGTTGCTTAGAATTAAATGTGTATTAAAATACTCTAAGAACCTTCAGAAAGTGTTATTGATAGGTACTTGATGAATAACTAGTACTTAGTGCTCAGCTTGAAATACAAGTATTGTTAACATGTTACTAAACACAGCTGAAATAAAATTTCTAAATGAGAATATTTGGTATTTTCAAAATTAGCAAAATATTTTGAATGGCAGAACATTAAATATATTTTTCTAGAATGGCAGCTAGGCTGGTGCTTCACTGCACAATATTGAATCAAATTATACTGAATCATTTAATCTCAAATTCTGTGTTGCAAATCAATGGAATTTTAAATATATTCAAAGTATTGCATGTATCCTCAATACCTGTGAGGTAAACATTCATTTCTGAAATAAGTAAAAGTGCTTATAAAAAATAAGTAAAAATGCATATAAAGGTTTTGAAGTATCTACATAAACCTGAATTATTTTGTTCTACTGAGCACCTGATTTTTTAATCTCCACTTAAATAAAATCTCTCAAGACTTTAATCTGCCACTGTGTTTATTTCTTGAAAACTCATAGATAAACCAGTCTGCAAAATAATTGTTATCAGTAAAAAGGAAAGAAGCTATTTTGTGAGAATATGAGTTATACTTGACTTTCCACTGCTGATTAAGTTTGCAAACAAGCGTATCTATTGAAATTGGAAGAGCAAAGTTGTTTTGTTATACTCATCAATCTTGCACAGAGATAAGAAATGTGCTGTCAGCTTTCTTCAAAACTGATGTTCCAAAGGAATCTAAGCCTTCTTAGTTATTCTTCCCTATCTTCCTAGATCAAACGCATGAAAAAATTCACTTTCCTAGGATTGTAGTTTGATCAAAGGAATGAATGCAGCCAGAAATGAAGCAAATTGTGTTGAGTCACACATCATTGATAAGCATGAACAGAATGTGGAAAAGCAAGGATACCAGCCTGGCAACTCGATGCAGGTAGTGTTTCCCATAGCTACCTATGGTTGCAAACATTGGACCATGAAAAAATAGGAGGAAAATTGGAGAAGAGTTCTGCATATTCCTTGGACAGCTAAAGTGACGAACAAGCAAGTTCAAGAGCGTATAAAACCAGACACATTGCTGGAAAGCAAAATCAGAAAGTTCCCCTTATTTTGGCCATGTCTTGTGACCAAACTCATAGAAAAGGCAGTTATACTAGGAATAGTCAGCAGTAAAAGGAAACAAGGCACCAAAAACCCTCAGTGGCTAGACACCATCAAAGTCAACATGAGCCAGAACACAAAACAACTGAAAAGCATACAAGATGGGGAAATGTGGAGAAAACAGCTCCATAAAATCATAAGGACATGATTGACCTGATGGCATCTTCATCACTCAAAACAATTTCCCCAAGCTCAGTAGATGAGAAGGGTTGTAAGTTTTAAGGGTGATGAGAAATTGTTTTCTGATTTCAAAGAGCAATTTCAGGTAATTGCTTCCCCTTTTCTGCAAGAAATGACAATGCAGTTGCAGAATCTGAAGGGTGGACAAATTGATCTTAACTTCGTTTTAACTTGGATTGTGGTATCTTTAAATTCCCAGAAAATTCACAAGTATGAGCATGTTCATGACTCCTAATACATAGATTTGTACACGCTTTTGTGAAATATATTTTTATCGATCAAATCACTTTATTTTTAGTTTCAAAAAGACAATTCAGGGAGCTATGGTTTTTCCATACATTCTCCTAAAGAAAATACATTCTTGTTTCAAAGGTAACACACCATGAGGACCATCTTTTCAGTTTGCAATCTCAACTTCCATGTTGCAATATTTGATGGAATTTTAATTTAAACTTTAAATTCAAAGCTCAGTTTTTGAGTAAAAACATTCTGAGTTTGTGAAATAAGTTTACTTAACCTTGAATTACTTTGCTTCATGAGCACTTGAATTATTTACTCTCCATTTGAACAAAATAAGAATTTTCTCAAGACTTTAAGCTCTTTGACTCCTTGTGCTGATGTCTGCATTTGTTAAAAAGCCTGAGTCAAAATAGTCTGCAAAACAGTTATCTGTAGAAAGAGAAGGAGCCATTCTGTCCCAAGTATGGGAATTCTGCTTTACTTTCCCCCACTGATTCATTTGGAAAACAAGTGTTTCTATTGAATAGAGGGAGAGAGCGCACACACAAACACAATTTAATTTATATGGCTGCTCCCTTGACAAATGACTCTGGGTTGAGTCCAACAAACTGATAAAATCAACAAGAAGTTATAACCAAATGCACTTGAAGCAGCCTCCATATTTTATTTTGTTATTGATCAAAATAGCCATCCATCTCACCGGAAGTGACTCTGGATAGTGTACAACAGTCAAATAAAACCACAATATAAAAACAGTCACTAAAACACACTTATTATAAAAATATAAACAATCATTAAAAATTGCATGTGCATATGACACATATCAGTGTTACTTCTAAATAAGCAACCTCTGTGTTCAGTTTTGAGGCTGCTCAGCGACTGGATGGCGTACAATTAAAAAGAAATTGTGTGTGTGTGTGTAGGCAAGACTATGTATTGGAAATTGCTTCTTGATAAGCTAACTGCAAATATTTAGTCAGTTTATAGACCACTTCTATCATCTCCCCCTCCAACCCCCCACCCCACTACATAGATTGGACCACCAACATCTGGGAGAACAACCATTTTTTTTAGTTTACAATTAGTCAATGCAGTAAGAGCAGTATGAAACTCTGGGGGAATGTCATCCCAGAAGGCAGGGACTGCCACTGAAAAGGCACGCTTCGTGGGTCTCAGAAGATCTCATTTGATCAACTAAGACCCAAAGTGATCCCACTCTGCCTGACCTCACTGATAAGCGGAAATATGGAGACACATAGGCCCTCAAGTAGTCATGCAAAATGCAGCACCCTAGGTTGCACCCACAAGCAGGTACCCAGTGCATCTCATAAAGCAGCATACTCATGCTGTGACATACCCATCGCTGTCCCATTGCTGTACAACTTCTGGGTAGCCTTCAAACGCAGTCCCACGTAGAGCACATTATTGTAATCCATCGACGAGATGATCAAAGCATGAGAGATTACTTGAAGGGCAAATGAACCTTAACTAATTAATCTCCCAATTAACCTGGTAAATGCTCATAATGAGGTAGTCTGTGGAAAATTAAAGAAGGCACGTTGTATCCCAAGGTCCTCCAAGGTGCTGATGTGTGTTAAAACTGTCCTTTATTCCCACCTTTCCACAGGACTGGCTAAATATTTGCAGATAGCTTATCAAGAACAGAATGAAGTGCAGTTCCCTTTATCTCCGGAGAGCGTTATCAAGATGTGAATGGAATGCCTCTAGACTATTGGAGAAGACATTACGGCATGGAAGACAGCATGTGCATTAGGATCATAAATAAAACAGCATAGCGTAGTGAGAGAAGTTAGAATAACTAAGAAAATGTTCAGCATGGAGCCAAGAAAAAGACGACCCATGCGGCAGAGATACTTAAGTGTGCAATGGTACTCACATTTACTGAATTTAGATAGGTTATCCAGTATCTTTTCTAAGCTGCTCAGCAGCCCACAAAATGAAACATTTTGGTACTATCCAGGCTGGACATTGCAGAACAAGAGGGTCCCTTCTCCTCGCAGTTTCAACAGAAGCTCATCCATGGAAGTAAGAAGCAGACCTGTCTCCAAAAACTTCCTCATCCCTCCCGCCCCCCAGAGTCTTCGGATTTCGGCGGCATATAAATTTAATAAATAAATAAATACTGCTTCGTAGGCTGCTCTTGTAGGAGTCCAAAACATATTTTTTCAGGAGACCAAAAGGATTATGGACCACTACACAAAGTCACCTTGCCAACCCCTTCCTCCACCATGAATAGCATTAGGGCTGATTTGGTCCCTAAATCCAAAAATAGAACAGTGACATGATTTTTCTTAAAAAGTTGCACAAATGGCCTGGATGAATCAAATGGCTTCTGCTGATGCTGAAAAAAGCACGTGGAGTTCTTTTGGAAGGACATTTCGTGACAAGGCTGTCACCAGGGGGGAAATGTTTCCTCACAGCACCCCCTACTTTGCAGAGGAATTTACAGCAGATATTGTAAAAAAGGTCTCAATGTTCAAGTTGGCAGTCATCCAGATAATTTTTCAAATAGGTCTGAGAATGAGGAAATTGCATTTAGAGAGATGAAAAGTCATTTCTGTCTAGAGCAAAAGAACATTGAGAGACCCTCTGAATAGTATCTTTCTAATGAACCATGTTAAAAATCCCCAAGTATTGCTAATCATCCAATGATATATAATTAAAGTATGAATACTGAGATGAAGCAGAGATTGTGCAAAATTACTTTGAACAAAGGTGTCTGATAGCATCAAAAAGAACAAAATGCATTTTATGGATTGAACTAAGATTACTGGAAGTTCTTTGAATTGTTATGTGTTAAATGGGAAAGCTCATTGTATTATTTTTTAAAAAAAGACTAATAATTTATCAAAAAGAAAGGTGGTAGGTAGAAAGTTGATTCATCTTTTTAAAAAGTAATGGTAACAACGACTCTTGTGGAGTCTTCTCCAACTTTGTGTCTACCAGATGTGGGATTACCAGAATTCCCAGATAGCCACTTTGGTGGTATTTTGGGAGCTTCAGTCGTCACCACATCAGAGGACACCAGGTAGAATAAAAGTACTCTATCAAATAAGCATGGAGGTGGAATTGTCATTAAGTTACCAAACAGATGGGGCAAAATGAAATGTACAAATATTTTAGAACTTTTTTGTGATATAATCTTGGGAGCGAGTCATCATTCCATTCCAATACAAAAATCAAGTATTTTTAAATTCAAAGAAAGCTAATGCAATTATTCATTAGTTACATTTTCTGTTTTATATTTCAGAAGATGAAAATAGGGCAGAGAAAACTGAAATATCTTTTAATGTATTTTTTTAATTTCCTGCCTTTTCTAAATGAGTAAAATTTACCATGGTGCTGAATTCCGTGATCTTCCTATGCAAGCTGCCCTACCCAATGAAACATCATTTTTCCACTCAGATTCTATTTTAGTTCCTGTTGCTGGAAAGGTTAATCATGTGCTTATTATTCTTCTGTCATATAAGATCCTTGATATAACCTAAATCAGAAATTAAAGGATTAAGAAAAAATTGGCACACTATTTTCTCTATTATCTTACGTTACATTTTTCTCCAAAAAACTATCCCTATTCAGTTAAAGGGGGAAAATCAAAACAGTAGCATAAATGCTTGAATAATTCCAACAAAAAAATAGTGAGCCAGTTTTCATTGAATTCTTCCTCTACATCAACATTTTTCATGCTGGCTGGGAAATTCTGGGCGTTGAAGTTGCCAAGTTTGAAGCACACTGGGTTTAAATCAAAGAGGGCTGGGAGAGAGTAGCCAAACCAAACCAAAAGACCCAGCCTTGCATGTCAGAGGGCCATCCTAAGTTCTGACAGTGCAATCCAGGAAGTTCCACGAAGAACAACAGTCCAAGAAGTTCTACACAGTAGAGTTGAGTATCAGTGGCGTCAGGTCTTCAGGCAGATGTCGAATCCTGCTTTCTTGCAGCCCCTTAAAAGTCCTTCAAAATGTTCCACCACATTTTAGTTCCCTTTTTGAACAGGAATAGGCAGAACTCACCAGGGAGCACTGGGGCATTTTGTTTGTTCTTCTGGATAACACCAAACCAGCCACTCAGCATCAGTCGGGTTGCTTGTTGTTGTTCTTGGTACTTCAGATGTACTTTGGGCGGAAAATGCCCAGAAGAAAAACTGACCCCTTTCAAGTGTTTCCTAGAACCCTTTTTACTTGGAATGACAAAGAGTTTCGCACCTACTGTCGCCTGTTAGTCACCTACTTCTGCGACACCCCAACTGTACAGTTGAATCGGCTTGATTTCTATGAAGCGTACCCCGACTTGCTGTCACTGAAAGGTGTCCCCTGTAAAATCCGGCAACTGTTCTGAATGCAGGTCTCATTCATCCACCGTATGGCCATCTCTGTGCCTGAGATTGCAATGAAGTTATGGCAACTGCCAAAGAGACCCGCTCCCTTCCAGAACCACCACCACAGTCCCCCTGCGTGAATTAGGGTTTGATGTGATCTAGCGGAGCCGGTGCGGCGCAGCAGCCGGGGTGCTGGAGAAGGAGCGGGGAAACCCCCGTCTGTGGAACCCCCTCCGCTTGGCTGGATGAGGAGGAGAAGATCCGCGGCCTGTGCGGTGCCTTCGACAAGGCTCGTCTTCGTCGCTGTCCGTTACGTTTGCTCGCCGCCGTCTCCCTCCCGAGCTACTCTGGGCAGACGGCGGGGCTCCGCCGCGCAG
>JANHZU010002239.1:87244-103981 GCA_032468055.1 Acrochordus granulatus | reverse complement strand
GATGAATAATTTGTTATCGTGCCTGGTCAGCTACTCATGCGTTCAGTCAGAAGCCAAGTCCACTGAAATTTTACGGTGCACCTAAAATAATGCATGCATTTGTACATTCTCTGCCTATATTTCTTACTTCTTTATTGCAATAGTCTGTAATATGAAGATTCCTATAAGTTTCCTACAATCCAGAGTGATGCATTTTAGGAAAGCATTTACCATGATCTTATTATGTTTTTATGGGGCATGGTGATGTGAGTGGTTAAGATGCTGGGCTTGTCAGCTGAAAGGTTGGCAGCCCGCGTTCGAGACCCAAGCGCTGCCATGCAGCAAGGTGAGCTCCCATTACTTGCCCCAGCTCCTGCCAACCTAGCAGTTCGAAAGCATTTAAAAATGCAAGTAGATAAATGGGTACCACCGTCAGTGGGAAAGGTAACAGCATTCCATGAGCCTCGGCGTATAGTCATGCCAGCCACATGACCATGAAATGGAGATGAGCACCATCGGCTATGAGTGGCAGGGGAAATCTTGACCTACTATGGTTTAATTCTTGCTTTTAGAGATGTTCCATATTTGGCTGCTACTATATGTTTATTATCAGCCATTGATTTTGCCTTTGAAGCTCTTGTGGGCTGTATTTTAAACGTTTAAAGGCATTTTTCATTATTTCATGCATTTTCTCTTTGTATCTGTCTCATGTTCCAAAGACATTAGGAAGGTTTTAGAAATTTTTCAGTTAGATACATTAAATACCATGCAACTTTTCTTATCCAACTAATCAGGCAATTTGAGATGGATTTTTAAAATGATACTCGGTTTAAAATACATGTGTTCACTGAAGACAGAAGATCTCTTTTCAAAATGGGAACATCTTATCTGCAGCTTTGCTCCTGTAAAATGTAATGAATGTGTTTGTGACCTCTTGGGATGCTGACTACTTAATGTGGAGAGAAACGGTCACCTCAGATGCTGATTGAAACAAGAAAGCGACAGGGAGGATTGCTATAGTTTTTAAGGGCATCAATATTTTTGGCACCACTTTCAAGGATAAACATGGCAAACTGAGTTTTCTTGCCTGTTGATGTAAACTTACTGCTCTCTTATTGATGTAGATCACCTTGAAGTTCAAAGCAAACAAAATGAGCTGCCTGTATTTCCTTCTTGACTGAAGACAGTTGGCCTGCAAAACCATGGAGACGCATGGATCAAAATTGTGGCTAAAAGTCGGGTCACGCCTTTGTCCTAATAAGACCTTCCAAAGGCCAAGCAAATTGTTTTTTATTGAATTTAAATAAAACATGTCTCTATCAGCTTGTCAAAAAAATTGAATTCTCAGTACTGTATCAATTTGATCCGTAAAGTTCTTCCAATCAAATTGTCTTATTTATGCTTTGTATGAGAACATTTATTGACTCTAATTGAAGCTCAAGCTGTTTTACCAAGCTGTCTGGCTGTGTTAGCCCCTTGAAATAGTTTGGACAAAAAGCCACTAACTCTATCTTGGTGGTGAGACCATTAACAGACTCTTGCAAGACTTGAACGTATTTCACCTCTCCTATCTTTTTACTTTTCAGAAACCTAGGTTAATTCCCTTCTGAAACCCTCCCTAGGCCCTCTCTCCTTCTGTGGATTGAGATGTTTTATTACATGCCAGTTGCCCAATATGCAACTTTTTTTCTTTTCTCCAAGGTCATTCCCCCATACCATTACAGGCTCTTAGTGCACATTCCTCAAACAACTGAATGTTTTGGCTTTCCTTAAAAAAACTTTCTCTTCATTACGTTTGCATCCCTTTTTCTTTCAGTCAGTTGAATGCAACCAGCAATGCTGTATGGCAAGACTTCTTAATATTCTAAATATTCAAATATTTTTGAGAACTGAGTCTCCATTTGCATTTTTAGCATGGTTTAATAAGTTGTGTGGTAATATTCTAATATTATATATATTATATTATATATTATATATGTGGTAATATTCTAATATTCTGGAATAAAGTTATACAATACATTTAGAACCACTTTGATTTCATGAGGGGCCTGCATGTGACTTTTAAGTGCCATTCAGGAGCTGAAGCCCCTCAAAGTAGACAAGGACAGCATAAAAACTAAATTGGATTTCATTTAATTGGCATTTCACTAGAAACACAATTGAAATAATTAAATATCATCCATACAATTGTATCCTATGCATTTAATAATTTTTCTCTAAAACCACAATAATAATTATCAGTTGTTTGCAACTTCTGGATGCTTTGTGGCTTTATGTGGAAGTACATAAATGTACTAAGGGGTATCAACCTGCACTGCTACACAAAAACCACGCCCTTCTTGAACCACATTTTCTCTTGCTGTTTAAAAAGCTGTCTTTTCTTCATTTTTCAGAATCTATTTGCATAACTCAATTTGGCATCAAAGCAGAAGTGAAAGCAGTTGTCACAAGAGGAGAACCAAGCTTGTAATTTCCCAGGAAGACCAAATAGGATTAGTCTCCCCAACCCCAAAAAAGAGACACTCTTAAATGTGTAGTGAATTCAATGCTGTGATTAGCCATCAACTACTCTTAACAATTTTGACCTTGAATGACTTGAGTGCTATAAACAATCATGATCAGTCTTGAAATCCAGAAGTATTTCATGAACACAGTGGCTGTCTAAATGAGAGGCGCTTTGAAAATCTTGAAACACATAAAATTCAAAAAAAATGAAACAAAGCAATAATATCCAGATCAAGGGATCATTTAAATACAGGAAGTTGATTTCTGCTTTCCCTTTGTTCTTCCACTTGAAAAGATCCTGTTAGCATGATATGATGAAGAAACCAACTCATGCAATTTTTCTCGCATATTGTTGGGAAGCTTCTCTGAGTCTATCTTTCAGAGATTGACTCTTGGTTATCTCCCTAAAAAAGCTGATAAGAGGCTGAGATGTGGTTTTTTTTGAGGCTGGCAGGAGTGAACCTCTTCCTGCTTCTGCAACATAGAAGTCGAAAACCAACTTTCCTCGCATGGTGAATTTCCATTGACACTTCTCATGTGACTCTGAAAATATACTTTTCCTGGCTTGTTTTGAAGAATGGAAAGATTCTAGTGGAAGAGAATATATGTAGCTCAGGGTTGGACTGTGGACTTTTAGGTGCTCTCTGAGCTTGGCTTGCATTTTCCCTCTGTAAGACAACAGGAAGGGGCAGACATGTTGGCTTGCAGACTGAATCTCTCCCCTTGTAACAAATACAAATAATTTTTGTATTATTTGCATGGATTTAATCACACTGAAGGATAAGTCAAGGATAATCCTTCCGTCTGAATCCAGGAGCAGTGAAGAAACAATTTAATGCAAACCATCTCTCTGTCCTATCCAAAGAAGCAAAAAGTATTCTGGGATGGTTCTACTTGTTGAGCGTGCCAGATTTCTTATCCTGCAAAGGGAGAACATCTAAGAAGGGGCATTTAATTATTACCCCATCCACATCTCAAAAAATGTTTTAAAAAATTGCCCCTGCTTCCATCATGGCAAGGCTGCTACATCTTTATGATTGCGAGGGAGTCACACTGTAGCTAGCAAGATTGTAAGTAAGGGAAATAGCAAGGATGCTGAGTAGGGAAAATAATATTTATACTTCTGGCTTCATTTGAGGAAGTTCAAAACTTGAGTTGTTGCTTGTTTGTTTTCAACCAGATGGGATTTAAATAAACCTGAAATATATTGTTTGTGTCAAAAATGGTTGTAACAAAAGACATTACAAGGCTTGGCTGTGGGCCCCAAATGTTGAATTCTAAAGAATTGGCTTATGGACCATGTTTTCTTTGGAGTGGGGGGGAATAGAAGGACTTGTAGGCTGGATGTGCCAACCTGGCAGACCAAGCATGGGCCAGAGATTTCCAACCTCATTCTTGTGGTGAGCAGTGGATTTCATTATTTCGTAGGAAGTTTGCTTAAATAAAGTCAAATTTTTGGTTCTCCGTTGTCAAAACACTAGGGGCATGAGTGGTTGGTAAGCTTCAAAAATATTTACAATATTTTTATTTAAATATTCACAAATATTTAGCAGTACAGATTGTCTTGAAAATGGCAAGTTCCTGCACTCTGACCTTTGCCTGTGGTATACAACTGAAGACGAATCTAGGTGCTGCTTTAGGAGAACAAAGAGGCATAGAAGTTAGAGCATGAACTCGTTCCCAGTAGTGGAACTCCTCCTCCTTAGCAACTTAGCCCTAAATTTTCACTTGCATACAGTGCCCAAGATGCTTTGGAAATCACCACTGCATCTTAAGTTGCCATATTAAATCTGGATCAAAACTGTCCTATTAGAGGACTTTAGGCACTTAGTTCAGCCTTAATGGTCTATATGACTCTGTTAAGGAATACTTGCATTAGACATTCTGGAGATCCTTGACCATGTCCTTTATTGGTACACAATATTCAAGGGACCAGCGCCACAATTTTGAGTGCAAGGCTACAAGCCAGACTCTAAAAAGTAGGTGGAATTAGGACAAAGAGTTGAGTAAGATGAAAACAAATATTTAATACTTACTGTCCTTTCTGTTCCATTAAAACTTACGATTTGGCAGACCAAGTCTTAGGAGACTCACAATTTATGTACTCCTACCCTCTGTGAATTGAGGCAGCCTTACTATGAAGTAGTCATTGATTTCCATGTGTCTCTCATCCTCATGTATATTTTTCATAGGTATCGGGGATTGATTCTGGTGCTAACATTCCTGTGCTACACAACTTTTCATCTCTCACGGAAACCCATCAGCATTGTAAAGGTAGGCACAAATAAAATCCAGGGTGCAAGACTACATTTTAGGCATGCAAGAATGGAAGATTCTTTTGTTATTCAGGTGAAGACCTTCACTGCATTTGCCTATAGAGCAGTGTTTCTCAATCTTGGCAAGTTTAGAACTTCAACTCCCAGAATTCTGTAGCCAGCAAGGCAAGCTGGGGGATTTTGGGAGTTGAAGTCCACACATCTTAAAAATATTGAGGTTGAGAAACACTGGAATAGAGAATGTATTAGAGAATTCCAAGTAAATATTCATCAGTTTTCAAAGCATACGCCTCCCCAGTCATTCTTGTCCCATTGTCCAGATTATAAACTACTTGTTAGCAGGCTTGTCTTGCTGTACTCCTAAAAGTCAATGTCAGTGATGATGATCTGCTGTCTGTCCCTTTTTTTATCAGAGTGAACTGCATTATAACTGTTCTTCACAAAGATCCAGGCCAAACAATCAGTCAAACAGTACCACGTGGTGTGACTGGAAGCCATTTGGTAAGGTATTCTTGATATCTGCTTCCCATCAAACCCACAATCATCTTGGGTCATGATATCCAGGAAGGCTGGATGTCTAAAGCCTAAAGCAGGATGAAATAGGAGGACTTGTAGCTCTGGGGAGAGCATCGTTTCTGCATCTGTCCAATCCTGGTATCTCCAGCTATGGTGGGAAGGAACGCAAGCCCTGTTCTTCCTCGGTGGATGGTATTGCTGCTCTTCGTTTTTTCAGTGTATTTTCCAAAGCTATCTTCCACCTGCCTGAAAAATCAGAGAGGTTTTTTTGCATTCTAAGGCTTCGCTGAGCAACTTTTGCTTTTGGACTCTAGCAGAAACCCTTTTGAGAAATCAGACCGTCCAGTTAGGGCAGCCTTTATCACCACCTTCAGTACCGATCCCAGTCAAGTCCATTTAACAAAACGGTACTTTCCAAGTGTTCTAATGTGATGACTCATCTAAACCTTGATTTCTTAGTGATACTGTTGAAAGCCACCTAAAATGTCCTTGACTTTGGATGGCTGGAAATTAGCAAGTACAATAATTAATTAGTTGCAGTGCTAACCTCTTTCATGTCATCAACAATTCGAGCAGCTTCACAGAGTGGTTTAGGCCCAAAAGGGAGAGGTTGCTGCCTGTAAGGGACATGTAATTTCAAAGAGATAGCCTGATCCAAAGCTTTCTCCTGGATGCTGCTCACCAGGGCTTTCGAAGCAGTGGCCTTGTTCTCATCAGTTTAGGCCCCACCTTAATATTGTGCAGGATTTAAATCATTCAACCATATAATCCAATGGAATGAGAAATCAAATCCTGTAGAACTAAACTACAACCCCAGGAATGTTAACATCCTCTAATCCTTTTTAACTAGAAGGATGGTGATTGATCTGATGTTTTTGGCAGCAAAGTGTTTATCACTGAATCCAGAATGGGGGGGAGTCAGGGGCAGATCAATTTGATTAAAAAATGGTTTGCAGTTGGGAATGAAACTTTAGGAGTCAAAGACTGCATGGACTTTTTAATGATGCATTTCATCGTGGGAATTCTACCCCACCTTTTTGCCATCTGGGAGCAAGCATTATTCCTAGGGTTTTCTTTCCTTTTTCCCCCTCCTCCAAACACCACTTGTTCAAATTCTGGAAACTGTATAAATGGGTTATTTTATTGTTTGGTGGAAGACCCTCACTCTGTGCTCTTTTTTCAGATCAGGAAAACTATAAAGAGCTGTTTGGAGCCTTGGATAATGCTTTCTTGGTTGCTTATGCAATTGGGATGTATATCAGGTATGTATTTTGGGGGAAGCAAAGCTATGCAAAGCTATAAGGAGCAGTAAGACCAAGGAAGCATGGCTGGCTGGGGAATTCTGGGAACTGAAGTCCACCTGTCTTAAAGTTGTCAAGTTGAGAAACATAGGCCTGGATGTTCTCGCACTCGGGATAGTATTTTCTTTCATAAGGACTTTGCTTTAGCAAGGCAGTTTCTTACTGATAGTTTCACTGTTTCTTTTGTCGTCATTTGTTGTCAAGGTTTGTTCTTGGCTGACTGTTACTGATAGGAGCTTTCCATAATCAATTTCTTCAGCAATTTGTCATGGAGAGTGTCAGCAACTTGGCACCTTTACTTGGCAGCTCAAGTTGATGGTTTCAAAACATCCAGTGATCTAAGAGGTGTTCTTAGGACATATCTGTAATGTTTGATTACTCTGGCAAAACATGACAACTGCCGACCATGTTCAGGAGCAATCAACCCACTTTTCAACCCTGCAGGAGAGTAGTTCAGAGATAGAGAATTCCCTTAACTGGGGTTACAATAGCAGACTGATAAGAAATGGGCTAAATGGAGAGCCTGAAATGTCAACAGGACTCTTGTCCAGATGATGGATCCTGTTTGCTGAAAACCGAACAGACTCTTTAGTCTCCTAAGTAGTTATTAAAGAGCTTCATAGGCTATTTGCAAGGCTGTTAATACATCACAATTGTGTAGGCACATTAAAGAGAAAGTTCTTTGGCTTAGAGATGGAAGGCCTGCCTTGTGTATGACAAATCCAGTTCCATTCTCAGCATCTGAAGTTCAGATTGTGGTGTATTTTTTATCTTCGTTTGTCTTTGGGTCTTCCTTCCCTCTCTCTCACCCTTCCTTCCTTGCTTCTCTCCACTTCAGTTTGTGTGTACAAGGCCAGTTCCTTAATCCCAAAGCCAAAATTGTGTTTGGCTCGTAGCTCTGAAGAGACAGAAAAAAATAACAGGTGAAGTTAGGGCATACGCTTAAGGAATTTAAAGAAATCTGCATTAGATTGTTGATGTATGCAACAAGCTTCTGCATGCAGAAACACTATCACTTTGGATAACACATGCCTGGGTTCATGCTAAGCCAAGATCGGATGCATTGTCTCTCAGTGTAATAGGTAAACCCAACTTTTGGTTGGTAAACAGTGTGGCTTACAATAATGTAAGAATCAAATCTCCATGGCTTTTCAATGAACAATTCAGTAAACATGATTAAAATAAGTTGATAAGTTGTGGCATTGTATGATATGTCAGTGCACTCTCTCTACAGCTGAGATTCAGTGACTCTCAGCGTTCTCTCCAGCTCCAGGATTCTGTAATTTTGCACTGATATGAGAGAACAAATTGTGATTTAACAACCTGTCTTTTCTCCCACAGTGGGATTTTTGGTGAGCGTCTTCCTCTGCGTTACTACCTTTCCGGAGGCATGTTGCTGAGTGGCTTGTTTACTTCCTTATTTGGACTGGGCTACTACTGGAATATCCATCAATTGTGGTACTTTGTCTTTGTACAGGTATGGACATGGATCCCATCTGCTAAGCAAGTTCTCTCCACATTTTCTAGGGGGTGGGTAGGCTCTAGTCAGCCCTACTCAAATTGTGCGGCAGCATCCTAAGCATTTTTCATCCCAGGTTCCCCATTCATGCCTTCTCTACCTTTCATCCTTTAAAAAGTGAAAACAAAGTAACCAAGAGCCTCTGTTTTAATTTCCCACCAGGAACAGGCAAGTGTAGCATTCAAGAAGACATGGTCTTCTCTTTCTTGTAGCACTCTTCTCTTACCAGAGGTTGGTGCCCATCATTCTTTTGAGCTTCTTTTGCATCTTCTAATCCTTCAAGGCGGTGCTAGACTCCAACCTCAAAGAAATCCTTTATTAGGATTGGGTTGTCACACTCCCTCTCTGGCCTTCCTGGTTTCTTGTCCTGGGTCACGGCTTTGTCCTGTTCACATGGGTTTTTCCCATCCTGCTGTGTCATAGGAAACCTGTTTTTGATGTTCAGCTCCGTGGGTTTAGCAGTCATGTGCACTACAGGCTGGACAAACAGAAGGCAGATATATTTAGACCTTAGAAGGAATTAAGGAAGGGATGGAGTCTTATTTTCCATCTCAGACCTATTTATGTGCATGAGACACTGCAGTTAGAAAGGTCACCCCGGATGAAGCGTTTCCAGATGATGTCTGGGTATCCAAGTCCCATGTTTATCTATAATTAATGATTCAGGATCCTGAACACTCCTGTTTGTGAGAAGGTGACACTGTGACTTTTCTTTATGTTTATCTGCCTGCTTTGTTTTTTTTAATGGAACTTTAATAAATTGTGATAAAAAGGCAAGGTGGAACTCTTCCTCTGCTTCCTCCTTAATGGATTTTTTTTCAAGTTAGGAAAAACAAAAGTTCTCTTTTGAGAGAGGAAAAAAGAACAGAAGAAATAATGGGTGAGCAGTAGAAGAAGGTGATCATGTCTGCATTTCCTTTAAAATGATAAAAAAATAGCTACGTATCATTTTACAAAAAAAAATCCGTGCATGCTAAAAATATCTGTGCGTGGTGAGACCCTGAATTAAATCATCCCCTTTGCCTTCCCTAATTCAGAATAGCGGCAAAGCACGTGGCTTGCATGCCTGGAATTCAAATTTAAAATACTTCTGGTGTCTCATAACCAGTGTTTCCATCGAGTTACAGCGGAGACCCCTGCCCTTGGTTAACTCCTGTGAATCATTCCATCATTTCATCTCACTGTTTCACTCTGTGGATGTGGGCCAGGTTTTGCCACCTGACAACACAAACTCTGTAGCTGAAACTATCAGGAAGTCAACCAGCAGCTTGCTGGCAAAATCCTCCAAATGCTGCCTGTTTATTATTTATTACGTGCATAAGGCCATCCGGTTCCATTAGGACACTGGACAGCATCCTACATTAATAAATTTAAATGTAATTAAATTTTTAATTTTAAAATATAAACCAAAGAAGAACTTCCTTCCAGACTGCCCACCCCCATCCTGCAAGTTCTAAAATAGCCCTTTGTAACCTGCAAGTTGCCTATCTATAAAGGGCCACCCACTCTATCTCAAGACCTGGAAGAAGATGGAGGTTTTTTCAGCCTTCCCAGGTAGACCAGACAGGAAACTCAATCAGATGAAACAGAATCTTGCAAATCTGAAAGTACAGATCTCCCCCCATCTCTTTTTAACTCCTGGTAAGTTTGGGAGGTTCCTTTCTGAGTTTCTTTCTCTGCCCCTTATGCAGCTGTGGGCTATGCCCTCTCTTATTTGACCATTCCCAGGCAGCATCTCTTCTCCCACCCCCCTTCAAGGTCATCCCCACATACCATCACAAATTTAAGAACTCTTTGGAACAAGATCCAGTGAATCTCTGGGGGAGGAACATTGTTTCAGAGGGCAGGCATTGCAGCAGAGGAGTCCTGTTGCTTACTAGACCTGTTAGGTGGTGATGTTCTTCTGCCTCAAGAGAACTTTGAAATAGGGAAAAGTGCGATTTTTTTCCCATTGAGCTCTAAAAGAAGGGGATGGGTGGTTTTATGCGTGATTTAGGGACTAGGCCATCCATATTTCACACTTAAAAAGGCAGCAGCATGCATAAGTCCATGTCCATTTATAAAGGCCTCTGGTTTCTATTGCTGGGTGGAAATGAGGCAACGAGGAGCTGAGGATTTGACAGTGGCAGCAGCTGGAAGTTTGGAGGGGGCAGCATGAGGAAAAGGCTTGTTGAGAAAGAAGGGCATGACGTCTGTCACTCGCTGGAAAAGAGCCCCTGATGAGTCACTCAACCACAGCCGTTGGAGAAGGAATGGAGGAAGAATGCCGTAGCCGCCCCAAAGCGGGGACATCGCAGGCCCTCAAAGTTCTGCCAAGCCCTGCCACTGCTGCTTTAGCAGGCTGATGACTGCTTAGAAACCCCTGGGGGGCCCAGTGCTGGAGGTGCTGTGGCCTCGAACCTGTTTCCAGCCGGACTGAGTTCTTAAAAACTGGACGAGATGAAACAGACCAAAAACCAGCTAAATAACACCCTGATGTAACTTTCCCATCTTGGGCAGTAGAGCAGGGACCGTGGCAAAATCTAACCGGTGCTCTGGAGATCTGCCCACCTCCTGTCTGCGTTCTAGATCTCCTGCCTTTCCTTCAGGAGATCAAAGGGACATCTACAGCACCCCTCCTTCCTGCCCTTTCCCCAGAACATCGCTCTGTGAGCTCAAGTGGGCTGTGGCGGAGTGACCCGCTCCCTGCTATTTTTGGAGTCTGTTCAGCAAGAATCTCGAGTTTTTTCACCCCATCGCAAAACTCCCTTAGTCACTTGACATGATTACATTTTTCCACTCTCACATTTTCCAGCTGGCTATTTAACTAGCTACGCAGGAATGTCTGTCTCACATTTATGGTCACTTTTTTGAAAAAAATCAGCCTCGTCTTTGCTTTCCCCACACTCCCTTTTTCTACCCCCCAGCAGCATTTCTGATGGCACGTGAAGATAACTTCCTACATGGTTCTCGAGAGTTTATGCAATGCTCAGGGTATTAATCTTTAGATATCCCAAGACATTTAAGGTTTTTTTTTATTATTTTGCAAAAGATAACAAAGCTCCCTCTGTAGAACCTGTGTATTGTTAAACACATGCACCTGTACGTACTTCAGCCAGTTAACTGACATTCCCTCTTATGTCCTCCACTAGATCCTGAACGGCTTGGCTCAGACAACTGGCTGGCCTTCGGTGGTAACGTGTGTCGGCAACTGGTTTGGAAAGGGGAAGTGAGTCTGGTTTCTTAATGTTTTGCAGATTGTTGCTTGCTTTCCAGTCTTGGTTGCTTCATCTTCATCCCTTGAGGAAGTCTTTTGATTTGTTCCCACATGAGCAGGAAGTGCAGCCCTATGGTATTAAATAGGACAGTGGTTTAATTCATTGGTATTTTCCTGTCTTTAGTGTGCTGGCCATGTGACTTCTGCCTTAGAGTTGTTTGCTGTTGATGTCTGTAATGACTCTGTGAGCTGGTTCAAATGACTGATCATAGTTCACTGAAAGGCAGCTGATCATTGCTGGGTAGTGATACGAACCTGGACTGCTCAAGTCCAAGCTGAACTGCGTGTTATCCACTGGACCATGTGGCGATCAAAAGGGGTTCAGGGCTGCTCAGTGTTTTTCAACCTCCAGAGTAACACTTGGCTTTCCAATTCTATATAGGCACAATCAGGATAAAGAAAGAACACAAATTAAATGATACCTAATTTAACTCACTTTTCTCTTAATGTAATGCAAAGTGAGTACGATTGTCAGGAATAGTATAATTCCTGGGCATCAGGATGTATTGTAATGTAGTGGTTAGAGGAAGGGTGAGCAGATTGGCGTTATCTGGATGTTTGGGGCATCAGTTCTTATCAGCTCCGACCATCATGGTCAGTAGCAGGAGATTGTAAGAACTGTCCACCAAAAGTTCTGGAAAGTTTACCTGTAGATTGAAGCATTGGTCAAACTGCCAGAGAGATCTCTTGAAAGTGATTTGCACAAACTGTGTGGGTTCCCATCTCCCTCTGAGAAGTAAGCCAGAAAAGCCAAAAATGTACAATATGCCTTAGTATCCTTATGCGATGCAAGTATGAAAATGTGCAGCTTGTGTTATGATATCACAGCACATGTTTCATCATTAGGGTTAGGAATAGACACCGACAGCAGAACGTAATACGCAGAGCAGACCCGTTGCTGTACGTCTGAGCCTAGCTGGGTCTTTTTTCTACGCCTTCTAGTGAGACTTCAGAAAGTAGATATCACCCAGTTAATAAACTCTGACGATCACACAGCCTAGTTGCCTCAGGTCATTATCTGAATGGCCTCAGTATTGCCTAGGAATAATCCCGGAATCCCCTAAATGCAGTTCAGACATGTTTGATTAGGATGAATGATAGTTCGATATGTCTGAGGGAGACAATCAGGGTTCACAATCGGTTGTCCAAGCAAAATGAGAAATTACATTTAAAGTGGCTTGTTATTCTTGGCTTAGTAGCGTATCTGAACTGCAAGGTAAGAACCGTTGCGTAACGCTAATTCATCACTAACGTAAGAACCAATGAGGCCAGATGAAACAAAAGCAGGCAAACTACTCTTAACATGGTTCGCTTATGACATGCAAACCGTGTTCTTTTTCATTCTGAGCTGCAACTTGGGTAGACTGTTGAAACTGAGCCTTCGTAGAAGCACCGATTAAGCCACGTTGGCTTTCCTCTCTTGCCAGGCGAGGCTTAATTATGGGCATCTGGAATTCACACACATCTGTTGGAAACATCTTGGGGTCCTTAATTGCTGGCATCTGGGTTTCAACGGCGTGGGGACTGTCCTTCATTGTACCTGGAATCATCATAGCCATGATGGGTGTTATCTGCTTCCTGTTCCTTATTGAATGTAAGTCTTCCGTAAAGGATAACAACTCCTTTCTTTTGCATGATAGGAAATCACACTTGCTTTGATGGCTTGGAGATGGTCAGTGACAGTGGCCGGCCATCGCAGAAATGTTGCTAGAAGTCAAAAATTTCCTATAGTTTTTAAATATCTATGTCCAGTGGGAAGTATTGCTCATGCTTGGATTAAGCTTGATCATAAATGCACTTCATGACTAGCTTGCGGGAGGCCTAGGTCCTAATCCTGCCTTAGCCATGAAAGCCAGTTGGATGACCTTGGGCCAGTCACTCTCCCGCAGCGCAGCTCACCTCACAGGGTTGCTGTTGTGGGGAAACTAGGAGGAGGAAGGTGTGTTGAATTTGTTTGTCACCTGGAGTTGTTTATAAAAATAATAAAGGTGAAATACAAACAAACAAACAAAGGTGCTTTGTAATATTGTCATGAAGCCCATTCAGAGTGATGCTAATATTCTTTGCCCTCATTCTGGCATGTTCTGGAAAAGAAAAGAACTTTTAACCCTAGCAGTCAGGATTCCCAAATGGTTTATTCTCACCAAGTTCCTCCCCATTCCCAAAATGAAACACAAGTGAAGTGGGGTTAAAACCCTTGATTTTTCCCCTCGCCAGAAAATGGACCTGAAAATTACTTTTGCTTGTCTGCAGTGTTAAGTACCTTACTTTACAGGAGAAAACCAGTCCAGTTCAAATGAATAAGTTGTCCAGCTAGAACTTCTAAGATTTTTGCTAGAGAAATGATGGATAAATAATTCTTAATATAAAATGTACATATAAATTTATTGTGCCTGGCCACATCAGCTTCTCAAATTACACAATGAAATTAAACAAAAATTCTACAGTTTTAAAGAAAAGAGGTGATCGCATTTTGGATCAGGCAAGCCGTAACTGTCATCGTGTCAACATTAAGCCGCAACTTGATGATGTGCTAATGCGCTCAGCTCAGCGAACGGGGGGCTTCCAGTGTTCCATTTTTCATGGGCTGCCACATTTACTTAGGTGGAGGTCACCACCTAGCGGCGGGTACCAGCATCAGGTGCTTTCTTCCCTAGCAAATATCAGGGTGCTTCCTCACTGTTGTTTATGATTATTTGTCATTCATTTACCGGTCACACGCACATCTACACCTCCTGGCAGCCCCTGTTTTAGAGTCTGCTGGGGAAATCATTCACACTCACCTTTTCATCGCCTTCAACATGAAGAGCACTTTTTCTCTTCCCATCTTTCAGATCCAGAAGATGTGGACTGCAGCCCACCTCAGCATCATGTAAGTTTTCTATGGGAATAAATCCCATGAAATGGAATGAAACTTAACTTCTGAATCCACACTTCTATACGTAGAAGTACTAAATGTTACTTCTATAAGTCACAGTACCCTATAGTACTGTTTGCTTGTGTTTTAATTTTGCAGGGAGTTTCTTACTTTTGCTTTGTGGCTTGAGGTCTTTTATTAGGTTTCTTTTCTTTTTACTATGGGATATCAGCTTGCCCGGTGTTGATGTTTTTTTATTTCATTTTAGCCTTTTATGCATGGCTTTGGGGACATACAGGCAGTTTTCGATTTGCGACTACATTTGAGACCAGAATTTCGATTGCTAAACACAACAGTGGTTTAGCGAATTGCATCTGATGTCATGACCTTTTTTCCATGGTTGTTAAATGAATCACTGAAGTTCTTAAGTGAATCATGTGGTTGTTAAGTAAATCCAGCTTCCCCCCTTGACTGTGCTTATCAGAAGCCGGCTGGACGATCACATAATCCCGAGACGCTGCAACTGTTGTAAATACATGCTGGTTGCCAAGCATCCAAATTTTGACCACGTGACTGTGGAGATGCTGCAGCAGTCTTTAGTACGAGGACCAGTTGTAAGTCACTTTTTTCAGTGCCGCTTGTAACTTCGAATGGTCCCTAAATGAATGGTTGTAAGCCAAGGACTACACGTATCACCAAAAGCATTAAAAGAAGAAACAACAACTTTAAAGAGCAACTGGAGTCAGTGGTGCCAATTCAGAGCTGTACATTTGGAGTCAGCAACTGAGTTTCTGTGATTTTGGGCAGTTAAAGGGAACCCTGTTCAAGAAAATTCAGGGTGGAGCCTTTCTCACCAATGAAAGCTTTCATCTGAAAAGAAAGTCAGTCCTTAGGATTATTTAATGATGGGCTCCGTCTCCTAAGTAGGATGACAGGGATCCCTCTGAAGGCAAGAGTGACTGCCAGGAGCACTGGGTGCTTCTCCCAATCCCAGATGGGCTATCTTGGCCTTTTGTGATGGAGCCATTTGAGTCCACCCTGGGTGAAGCAGCCGTTTGTGTTCTACAGGAGACCAGTTCAGATGAGAAAGGGCTGGAGACAGGGCACTCCATCAGTGATGGGAGCCTGACTGCTTCCACCAACAGCCGAGAAAACATCATTGACATGGTGGAAAATGCCAAAGACTCTGGAGAGGATCGAGAAGCCATCAGCTTTATTGCTGCCCTCAAGATACCTGTGAGTACAGTCCAGGCCAGTTGTCTGTAAAACAAGGTTATCTAGAGGAAAGATGAAAAAGTGGATGTTCAGCTTGCAGTAGTGGGGCCGGCGGTCTAGATCCCCATTAGAATCCACCACGGCATCAAAGTGAGATCAGTATGTCATGACATCATGTAAACGAGGTAGTTCAATCAATTGCATGATGATGACATGACCTGGGGGATATTATTTGTTCCCTCGCCAATACTTATGGATGACAGTCTGACTTTGGGGTAAACCAGGGGTGTCCAAACTTGGCAACTTTAAGATGTGTGGATTTCAACTCCCAGAATTCCTCTGCTTGATGTCTTTTTATTAGATAAGAAAAATTTTCTATGCTGGCTGAGGAATTCTGGGAGTTGAAGTCCACCCATCTTAAAGTTTCCGAAGTTGGACACCCCTGGTCTAAACAGAGGGCAGAGAGGGGCCATGTTTAGCCTTTCTCTCCACTTACAAGCTCAGATCTCAGTCGTTCTCCTCTTCCGTGGAACTCAACCCGGCAGGCAACCAACTTAAAAGGATCTTGCCTCCATCTTTAGCATGGGGGATCTAATAGTTAATTGGGGTCTGTGTGATTTTGAGCCCATTGGGAAATTTTAATCTCAGCAAGCTTGTCTCTGGGGTTGAGTGCAAATCAGGGAAGGTAAAATGGGATGATAGCCCAAAAGTTGGATCACTTCTCTGTGGTTGTGCCCTGAATTAAATTAGAGCCGCTTTTAACAAAAATTAATGAATCAAAGGATTGTCTGCACGATTACTTTGGTTCTTTTCCATGTTTTGCTGCTCAAATCAAAATCTGAATCTCTCACAGCTGCATTTAAGGGCAGTGAAAAAGGAAATGAGAAAGTTAAATCATTGATCTTCTGTTCTACTTCAAATCTTGCTCTTTCTGTCTCCCAGATGGTTTTGGACATTTGCTGATGACAAATCCCTCTCTCCATTACAGGGAGTGGTCGAATTTTCCTTCTGCCTCTTGTTTGCCAAACTAGTGAGCTACACCTTTCTCTATTGGTTGCCCCTCTACATTGTGAATGTTGGTGAGTCGGGACAAAGTGTGGGAGAAGGGAGGGCTGAGCCAGGGGGAGGAGTGGTGAAGTGTGGGATCAGTTTAGGATCTCTTCACATCCTGAAATGTCAGAAACCCAACCCCCTCTTGAGGACCATTGAACCTTATCTTAGCTGTGCAGGTAGTCAACAGGCAGTTGAGCAGATTCTTATAATCTTGTAGGACCAATCAATCTGTTAACTTGACCTTCACCATCTGGGCCTGG
>JANHZU010002239.1:66163-77808 GCA_032468055.1 Acrochordus granulatus | reverse complement strand
CATCTGGTTCATTCTTTCTTGCTCATCAGTGATCTTGCTTTGGCTCATGTCTGTTTCTTATATTTTTATACTGTATAATATATATATATATATATGTAATATATAAAGTATATATTATATTAATACATTATATTGTAAAAATATACTCTCTCTCTCTCTCTATATATATATATATATACAGTGTATTTATTTATTTATTTAACATGTAAAATATATATGTTTTATAAATAACACCCAGCAGTTTCCATCGTATTTTTGGCAGCACTCATTCCCTGAGTCTGTTATTAGAAACAGTGATGGCCATCTAGACCCTCCTTCGTTATTTCTTTTTTTAATTCTGACTTTTGTCCTTAGCCTAGGAGCATCTTTAAGTCAGGCCATTACTACTAAATGGGCCCTGTTTTTGGTTTAAAGCTAACCCACAAGCAAGGCATCACCAAAGACAAGTCCCTGCCTAAGATCAAGACCTCAGCCTTCGCAGACAGGCAAGTTCTTATCAGAAGTTGCTTGGGGCAAGGGATGGACTAGAATCCATGGGAGTTGCCCTTTGCTGGGGACAGTTAGCACGACCTTTGAGAACCACTACTTTAAAATCAAGGAACCCTGCTGAATATCTTCTGCACACTCTTTTCCGTCCTGCTCCAAGAAACTTGGGTCCACTGTATGTTGATTATATTTACAGGTCAGTCACCATTTTTTGAACAGGCATGCCCTAGGGCCATAAATCCCGGTAAGTCTGTTTCAAGCCCCTGGGTATTGATAAATCTCTTTGATTTTGGGTGTCTTTGGTTTCAATAAGGATGTTCTTGGCCTTCTGTACCTTCTCAAAATAAGGAGGATTCTTATGACTTGAATATTTGGTGGTGGAATAAAATCAAATGGTCTGGGAAAGAGCTCTGGACAATAGTTAGAGTTCTTGGCTTTCTGCACTCTTTTCTTACGAAAGAACCTCATATTTCTGAGACCTTCTTTTCCTGCTTCTTGAATGCCAAACCTAAAATGCTGATATGACTCTTGAGTAAGTTATGTGAATAGCAGCATTTGGCCTTGGTTGGGGTCCTAAAAGGTTATCTTTCAAATATGATTTTTATATCTGAATGGAGATTTTAAATTCAGGTCTTTTCATGCCATGTATAACAATACAGTAATAATAATAATGAACCATGAATAATAATAATGTTGTTATGTGTCATGAAATGTTAGTGTGGATTGCTCCTTCTTCTTCAGGGTCTAGCTAGATTTGCCATTTTCTCGGATCCCCCCAACTGTCAATCAGTACTTATAGCCATTGGATGTTTCACTGACATTACTCTTCTTTGATTTTTTCTGCAAATAATCTCTATGTATGCATGTCTTTCTGCAAATTTTGGGGTGTCCCCAGGCTCAGTGACTTTAGCTTTAGCAACAAAAGAATCATAATTTACAACCTTATTATTATCATCAGTATTATGTCATTTAAATATAGCCATGTGATCATAAGGAGTCAAAAATGACTTGCTTATTATGTCCTTTAACTGAAGTACGTAAGACAGTTTAAGTGAAATCCAAAATAAGTTTAGAATTTCTGTTTGACCCAACATGGGGAGTTGAAACCATGCAGTTCTTGATTTCCCTACATCCTAAACCTTTTGTTCATATTTCAAAAGGATACTTCAGATCAAGTCCAAGCTGGGAAGAATTTCAGATATCTGTCTTGATCCTACCTTAAGTGTCTGAAATGAGAGCTACCTCTTCTCCACACTGGTGCTATCTGTACTGGCATGTGGAAAAGACTTTGGGAGACTAAGCCAAGAGACTCTGCCTAGGGAATCTGCTCAGAAAAGACCCTCCCTAGTTTATTGGGCTACAATGGAGACCAGGCAGGCAAGAGTTTTGTATTTTCACACTTGCAAGATTCTGTCAATCTAGCTTTACAATAAAGTAAAATTCTCTCATCTGGTTGAGATTCTTGTCTGGTTTACCCTGAGAGGCCAACATCTCTTCTGAGCCTCTTGCCCCACCCATCCATTCTCTAGCTATGGGTTCTGCTGCCTCTTATCTGACCACTCCCTTGGCAGTATCTCTTGGCCCACAAACCATTACACTGTCTGAGCTGATGACATGTCTAATTATATCTTCTTGTGTGTTGCAGATTTAAAGAATTTTGATGTGGCCTGCCTGGCAAGAGGAGCCCATCAAGGCAGAAATGAAAAGCATTGCCAAGAGGGTCGCGTTTGTGGCCCCCACCCAACCACTTCATATGGGAGGAATGAATGAAGCTCCAATGTGCTCCAGAGAGAAAACTCTCTTACAGAATGCTAGCCAGGTTAATCACTGGCTGCACTTTTGTTTTTTAAAATGATTCACGGTCGAAAGCAGGAAAAATGATGCAACAAGAGAAAAAGAAAGGGCATATCTGGGATCCAGGTCAAGTCCCCAGACCTTTGTTTTTCTGTCAATTGCCAGATACATTCCATTTTGTTACTGCTTTTTTATTTTTAGTATTAAAAACAGAGAACCAGTCCAGGGTTCATTTCTCTACCTGGAGGTAGAAAAGGCTTCAGTTGTCTTATAATTGCTGCTTCTGTCACAGTCCTGTTTTTTTTTTCTGGAAATGGTTTTATTTTATGCAAAAACACTGCCAAGTGTTTAATTTGAATTACAAGAATAACCCAAGGGAAAATAAGTTTCCTTTTAAGCCAAACTTGTTTTTACTGAAAGATTTATATTAATGATAGATATTTCTACTACAGTGACCATCATATGAAGCTAGATGCAAAATACCACAGGCAGGGGCAATCACATGATGGCCACAGAATAGACACATAAACCATCCTGAAACTCAGTAACCAAAACTTGTGTTCTAGAGGTGAATAATATTTGGGAGGGAAAGGCTAGTGAGTGGCAGAAAGTGAGACATGGCAAGCATTGTTTTGTTGAATCTGAAGATTTAAGGGACATCTTGGAAGAAGGAAATGGTAAGCCACATCCACAATTCTGCCAGAAGATTCCAAATCAACATGTGGCCTATTACTGCTTTATGTCCCTTACAATCCTTGAAACATCTCCAGCTGGACAGACAATGAAAGGCTAATAAAATGATTTATTCTCACTGAAAAATCTGGGAGGCTCCTTTAGAAGAAATGGCTAATGTTGTGTCCTCTCCTGCTTGCAAGTATAACTGTGGTCAAGAGTTCTTGGACCAATTGGGTCTAATTTGGACAGGTGGGAATGAAACGCACCCATTTTCAGAGAGTCAGACTTAAGACTTTGTGCATCTAGTCTCTTTTTTCACCAATGTGAAAGAGCTGCTGCTCTTGAAGCACGCAACATGGCCAACCTGTACATTGCTGTGTGTTCTGTTTACCCCAATTGTCTCAGGGCAAATAATTTATTTTGTGTGGTAAAGTATTCATATTAGATGTTTGGAAGAATATTCATACCATCAAAATGGGGGTTATATGATGATCTAGGATATATGTTCCTCTGGGAATGTTTGAGTTTGTTCAAAGTAGCCTTCAGGCTAAAATGCCTCTCCAGATCATCCATCCTACAGAGATTCTTGAGAGTTACGTATGAAGGAATGCAAGAATTAGGTCTCTGTGGAGCTCCCATCCTGCTTTTGTTAAACATTCTCACTTAATATTGTGGAAGATAATTTTTCTCTTCAGGAGAAGAAAATGTTAGTGAAATTCTCATACGGAGTTGATGAAATGAAAAGGTGCTTTCATTTAAGTCAGTTATAAATTGGCCAGAGATCTGTTTTGTGTTTCATTAAATAATTGTATTAATGAGCTGCTGCTTCTATTGCATCTCCTTCTTCTAACTGGTTCCTTCAAACTCTGTAATTCTATTCCAAATCACATTGGAAAGCCTCATGAAGGGAATTTCTTCCTCCCTTCCAAATTAGGTTTCTTTCCAGTTTAGAGTGAAGGTAACCAAGGAAGCCACAGAGATGAAAAGAACAGTGTCTTACGCAACTCAGAATAAGCTCAAAAAAATCCAAGTTAAATTGGAAAGTATTTCAGCCAAATAATGAATACAACTATCAAATGTTTGTACCCTAACAATTCACGATAGGCTTTAGATTACTACAAAGCTCTGGGTAGTTTATGTAATGTTTACCATCTTCTGTGTGGAAGAACTTGCTAGAGATGAAATCCTGTGATGTACTAGTGCCATTCATGTAAAAAATAAAGACTTGCCTTGAATTTTATTTACACGGTAGTTTATTTTATTTAGGCTTGCTGCGGCATGAGACTAATGGCCAGCTTTAAAGTAGAGCAGACTCATTCCTTCACCTGTCTCTGTATTTGTTTTAATCTCAATGGTCTGATTCATAGATCACACTAAATCTGTCGTTTATTTGGTTTAGGCATAGCATTTTAAGTGAATTCTACGTGCTTCAGAAGCTATGGTTAAATAATGTCTTAGTGTGACTAAGACTGGAGCCATTTCAGCAACTTGATTTCTATAGTGAGCAGTTCCAGCCATCATTTATAACGTGGTAGTTAGCTTAAAATAGTCCCTGGATTTGCCTCTGAACTATCTAATTACCCTTCTTTTTGTTCTGAATGTTTGTTTACTTCCTTAAATACTTACCATGGAATATCCCTAGTGGGGAATGAGAATTGTTATTATAATTATATATTTATATAAGAGGAGATTTCTTGAATGGAAAGTTGGAATAGCTGAAGTGCAGTACATTTTCTGTCTGAGGTCTATTTCCCATCAGGTGAATCTAAATACCCCCTCCATTAATCTATAGTCCAGCATGCAATCTAAAAGACCTCTAGGCCACCTAGATCAACCAGCCTCAAATTCTGGAATGGTTGAAAAAAATGGGCCAGGAAGGTTCTAGCACTTGATGTTTGGTTTTGATCATGTCCAGAACAACTGTTAATTAGTGTACTGGAGCAGATGGATAATAATTAGCTTGTTCCTCAAATGAGAGCTATGTCTTTGTGTGCAATTTTTAAGATGCTACATGGACTGGAAAGAAATTAAACTTTTCAAGGATTCCTTTATATAAAAGAACATAAACATTTCTGAGAAATTTTGTCAGCCAAGATTTTTTGTTAGCAGTCGAACCCAACAGCTTTCCACTGTTATTAAATACGATGGATGCCAAAATAGTGTTTATGAATAGTACAGACTTACAGCAAGTTGACCTCACCTCCTTGAAGCTTAGCATACAGAGGAACATTTGTTCCTGATGTCATTTTATTAAGCACTGATTCTACCAGTAAAGACAAGGGCTGAGGAAAAGAAGGAAGAGGGCCACAAAACAAATTAGAAGACCAAAGTCTGGATCCTGCCCAATATGTATATTTATTTCATTCATTGCAGCCTGTATATTTTCCAATTAGAGCAGGGAGTGGGAAGTTCCCAGGGAATTTTTCTGTTAAAGCCTTGATTGGCACCAAGATATCTGAAAGCACCATTTAATTTATGGAACTTCTGAATTGACATACTGCAACTTAACAGTAAGGGTGTAGTCCTATAATGTAACTGGAATATCAATAGGAGACAAATACTAACTGGGTTTTAAAGCAAGGATCGATCTATATCATATATATTTGGAGACTGAGTTGGGAGGGGTTTAACACTTGGTTCAATATTTTAAGCGTATACTAAAATGTAAAGAATTTTAATCTATTTTCTGTCTTAAACCATTGGCAATATGGTCACAAAAGGCTCTGGGAATATTAAGAAAAAAATTATCCTATTTGAGGAATAGGCTTATACTGTTAAAATATAATTAATTTGAAGCAAATATGCTGAACAGAAAATAGACTGTTGGATTTCTGTATCGGAGAAAAACCTTTTGACTTCAGAGGTGGAAAACTTTCACTGAATTCTCTTATATTTCCACCAGCTTATGGTTCAAAAGTGTGTGACAGGAAGGAATTTTTCTAAATTCTTTTTATCCCTCCAAACTTTCCACAACCCTTGACCCAGGAGAAAATTATACATAGTTTTTGAAAAAGTGGCAGAGAAAGTGCTGAGCACCATCTCCTCCTCACTTTTGACCTGTCTCCTTCAGACTACACAAATAAACGATAAGCAAAACCATCACGTTAAATCCTTCAATACTTCAGGGTATGCCAATACTGAGTACTCTGGATGATCAATCAAAACACTCCTGGGAAAGCAATTGGGAAAATGGGTATTGGATTGGTGTTTCTAATCAATCTCACCAGGTGGCAGTGATGTTATGGGAACTAAAAATTTTAAGAGCTGCTGCAGACCTTCCAGTGTTGTCAAGTGAATGCATTCCCGAGTAACACATGAAAAAAAAATCAACAATAATTCATTTTATATTGTGTGAAGGAAGCAATTTGTTATTTTTCTCAATTTTGTTTGTGAATTAATTTCATTCAAGTCCTAGCCTTAGAAAATACTTTATAACATTTTTCATGGTCCATTTTCCTTACACCAAAAATATTTTTCTAAATCTTGATAAAACTTCATACTTTTTTCATCTACATTCGATAACACCAAGAATAATAATTTTTCTTCAAGAGGGCTTGCCCCTGGGTCATTTGTGATTGGCCTTGTCTGCACCTCTTCCATCTCCAATTTGTTATTTTATTTCTTCCTTCTTCAGTTATAAATTCATGGCTGCATAAAAGATGTGGATCAATGGTAGTTTTGCAGATGCTTACAATCAACTCAAGCTGCGAAAACAACAGATTCACAAAATGGTTTCATTTTGATCCTCCACAGACATAAGCAAATACTAAGCACATAAATGTACCAGCAACCAGAATGAGGAATTTATTTTTCTGAATATAAATTATTCAAAATAGATACATTTAAAGACAATTATGCCAGTGGATGGCAGTTAAGAATATTAGCCATGAAAACTGTGAAAATGTACATAGAGATATCTTAGGTGATAATTCTTCAAAAGTGTTATCTGTTTTGCAGAAACTTTCTGTAGGACTTGGGACTACTTTTCCTCCACTGAGACTTTTCATTGCTCCCTTCAGATAATGACCAAATGAAAAATGTCAGTGAAGTGAAAGCTTCCATGGATGAAAGGATTGTTGAATGATGTGCCCGTAGCTTCTTTCTGCTTCCTTTGCACATATGAGAAAGTCTTTTGGATTTTCTGCATCTTTCCTTGCCTGTCGCTTTCTGCTAAGTGCTATGACTTTGTAGCTCTGTTGTTTATTTGAATTTGTAGTTTTAATGTAACATGTATAAATGTGAACAGATTTTTAAAAAGCTCCCTCCCTGGAGGTCAGGAAAACTGGGAATTCTGCAAGATGTATAGAAGAGACTTGAAAGGAAAAAGGAAGAAAGGAGGACCCACAGTATGCCAGTGAGAACCCATCCTCATGATTTAGCCCCCCATCTTCTTCTGGTACAAAAAAATGAAAGAAAAGTCTGCCTTCAGTCATTCCATTTCTTTCTTTCTTTGGACTGCAGAACACAAATGATGCCAGAACAACCAAAGCTGCAAGGCAGATTTACATGCATTCACATCTACCTTCAGCCAAAGATATGCTTGGAGAACTGATTGCTGACAAACTCCAAAGGTGGAGACAGCAAAATAAAAAAATAAAGAATGTGGCCTCTTAAAGAGTTAATAGAAAATGCCTTTTGCATTTGTAGGCTAGTGCTCAATTCATCAGGTAAAGGAAGGAAAGTGGGTAACAGTGACACCCCAGAACTATAGCATACGATTACTCTTCAACCACTATTTCTTAAGCTTTCCTATGTTCATTAGACATCCAAAATGAATAGAAAATCCATCAGAAAATTCCAGAAGAAAATTCTTCCAATAGAAGGAAAATTCTTAAATTCATCCAGACTATGTATTGTAGAATCAAACTTGCTGCTAATTCACTTATCCATTTTGCATTATCTCTTGAGCATGGTGGGCAATCCCATTAGACCTGCCCATATCTCTGTGGGTTCCAGAATTCACTTAACACCCTTCTGAAAAAATCTATCTTCTATGTTGAATCATTCCAGGTAACTTTCATTAATGGGGCTTCTGATAGATCTTTGGATTCCAAAATCACAGAAGCTGGCTATAAAGAATGTAGCTGTCTGTTAAAGGCATCAAGACTACTTTAGCTTGCTTGAGGGACAGCTTTATGCCAGTTTCTATACAACCCATTACACTCTTTGCACCCTCAGTTTTCCTGTTCTGCTTGGCTTTTCCTATCAGTTGTTTATTCTGTTCATCTTGCTTTAGGGGAGATTCCTTTAGATATCCCAAACCATATTTTCAGCTACCGTGATTCTCCTGTATGAGACTGTGCAGGATGGACATTAAAAATTCTTTAAAAATTATTTTTAGATATATTGAGTGTTTCTCTTCTTGCAATTTACAGTGGTGAATGTTAATGGAAACCTGGAGGACACCTACTTCTTAGCAGTAATGAAAGGTAGAAAGGGCAAAGAATTCAGGTTTTGACAAAGGTCTGTTTTAACCCGAAACACACCAATTTCAAAGCTAATTTGATCTAATAGTGAAGGCACCAGGCTAGAAACCAAGAAACTGCGAGTTTTAGCCCTGCCTTTAGGAATGAAAGCTGGCTGGGTGACCTTTGGCCAAAAATAATTTTTTTGTTTAATTTAAACACTTGTTCCCAGCAGCAGTGGCTTAAAATACCAAATATTATAAGACTTGTGATAAAACCATTAATGTTGCCTGCACAAAGGAAAAGGTCCCTCCAGATTTCCTCCTTGCCAGTTGTCTCCCTCAAAGCTGGAGAAAAAGCCTCCATCCAATTTGCATAAAACCAATTTTTTAAACATTTTTAATTAAAATATTTGCAGCTTAAGTTTGCCAGATAAAATAGTTTTGTTAATTATGGGAAGCTGCTTATTATATATTTCAAAGTAGGCTGTTCAGATCCCTTATCCCCGATTTGACCCTTCATAGGTTCCTTTTCTGTTCATTTGGTATCATTTTCTTCTCTTTTCATTTCTGCTCCCTTGCTTTGTCTTTATCAGCTTATGCATCCATTATCGGATAAAATTTCCTGTATGGACATGAACCATGGCTGATGATAAGATTTCTTACGAATTGCATTCTTGATTTCTGGAACTGTACACAGTCCTCTGTAATTCTCTTCTGAAAATCACTTCAAAGTCACATTCCATCTCTTCTTTGTTATCCATGGGACTTTTTTAAATTTAAAGAATACTATCTGCCAAGTTGCTTGCAGACTTTAAACTTGAAGTATACAAGTGGAGTGAAAAAAGAAAACTTCTTGCAAAACCCTCTAGGCCAGTGTTTATCTATTTTGGCAAGTTCAAGATGTGTGGACTTTAATTCACAGAATTCCCATCAGCATTCTGGGAGTTGGTCCACACATCTTAAACTTGCCACAATTGAGAAACACTACTTTAGACCAATGTTACTTAACCTCACAAAAATTAACTTAAAGTAGTACTTAGAAGACAAGAGAAGACTTAATATTTCAACAGAAGAGAGTCCTAAAAATCAGCAACCACAGTGAAAATGGTTAGCTTCTAACTAAATTCTGCTGGAAGATTGTATTTGTTGGGAAAAGTACTGGAAGATTATCTTAAAAACAGGCAGATACAAAAAGGTAAGGTGGCCACCTTAGGCCACCACTGATTGTATATGTTATTCAAGAGCTCTTTATTGCTCTTCATTTAACTATTTTTACTGTTGTGAATACATTTTTATTTTCATCTCAGTATACATTATTATTTTGTGAGATATGAATACCAGGCAACTTCTGTATTACGGAAGGTCAATTTGGCATGCATGTAAAGATTATAAATCTCAACTGTGCATCCAAACTAAATTATAGCTGTTCTCAGGAACAATGTCATGTCATTGAATGATGGAGAATTCATCCTGCCTTGCCCAAGGTGGATGTTCTAACTGGCCAAGGTCCCTTTTCAGATGCAAATCTCCTTGTGCCAATCCAAAGTTATTCTGCTTTCCCCCACCTGCATAATGGATTTTATTTTTATTATTTTGACAAGAAGCAAAATGTGGGGGGAAATGTGATGGAAATAATTACCTCCTAAGATTCTACAAAAAAGGCAGGATGGTTACATGGTTACAGCTTCTCTGGAGGTATTCAACAGGCAAGAAAGAGAACAGAAGTTCTTGATTTGTTACTGCAATTTGAACATGTCCAATATCCTATCCTCTGAAATACTAGAACAATAGAAGCAGGAAACAAAATACCTGCTTGCTGATATTCTGAGCTGAACAAAAAAGTACCCTCAGCTCTTGCAGTATTCTGGTCCAACTGATCTCAGTAACTGCTTGGGAGTCGAGGTGAACCAAGGTAGCACAAACAAGGAATGAGACCAGAATGAATGTTATTGCTTTTCTGCTGCTGCTGCTATTCCTACAAATCTTTCAAGAGACGCTTTTAATAGTAGGTCCAATTTCTGCATTTTTTTATTCACTAGTTGGCTCAGCATTCTCTTGGTGTTGGGAAACTCCCAGCTAGGCAGAAAGAAGAGGTCAAGCAGGGAACTAGCCCCGAGTCCTTGCTCAGCTGCAAGAGGCATAAACCTGACCAAGCCCCTAAGCTCCATGAAACTTTATGACTGTTCCAAGGGAAGGCAAGCAGTCTCGGGAGATTCTTGCAATATAGGTAAAACACAACAAAGTTGCTGACTAGGACCTTTCAGAAATTATCTGGTTGCTTGTGCCTGACATTTGGCTTCTCTCTTTGCCTAAATAGGTCACCAGAAGAAGCTTTGTGCCACAGCTGTTACTTACTGGAAGAAGGCAGCCTAAGCACATTAACACCTTGGGAGCTGGGGGAGGCATTCTCAAGACCTGGCGAACTTTAGCTCAGGTGACTTCACGTCTTTTGTGCTGATACCTTGATTCTCAGAGGGACAAAAATGCTGCTCCTCAAGTAGCTTCCTGGCACAAGTCAGTGTCCCCTTCACTCATAAATCCAACGGTATATACTGAAAACAAAAAATGAGGCAAGGCCCCAGAGGTGGTTGCAGTGGAAAGTCTAGCTCTGCAGTTACAGGTAGTGCTTGACTTATGACTACAACTGAGACCTGGATTTCCATTGCTAAATAAGGCAGTTGAGTTGTGCCAAATTTTACAGCCTTTGTTTGCTAAATGTTAAGCGAATCACCTTGGTTGTTAGGTGAATCACAGAATTATTTAGTGAATCTGGCTTGCCCCCATTGACTTTGCTTGCTAGAAGCCAGCTGAGAAAGTCACAAATGGCGATCACATGACCGAGGACACTGCAACTGTCATAAATACATGCCAATTGTAAGTAACTATTTTTAGCAGCATTGTAATTTCAAATGGACATTAAACAAATGGTTGTAAGTCGAGGACTGCCTGTATGTCTATATCAGAAGTGGAGGGGGAATCTGCTTGCTGAAAGCAGTGGATTCAGTTTCTACTCTTTGTAAATTAGGAAGACAAAGATTCTACAATCCAGTGACTTTATTCATGCCAATCCATTCCATTTCACTTAGGGATCAACCAGGCAATTCTAATCTCCTTCTCTCCTTGCAGAGAGCCATTATATCTCTGGCACCTTATTTTCTATGTGTGTGCAGCTTACAGTGGACATGGGGGATGGGGGACCTTTGGCAAAATCCACAAACTACATATCCTCTCTCCAGTTGGGGCTTGATCCCTCTTTCCATCCCTTCAGAAAACTGTAGCGAAA
>JANHZU010002239.1:53738-66157 GCA_032468055.1 Acrochordus granulatus | reverse complement strand
GGCACACCCAAAAATGGATCTAGTAGTGGCTTTGGTACAAAGATTTTTTTAACAGAGTCTTCTTATAACTGGAATACTTTATCAAGGTGAATATTGAAAAAAGCTAAGCAGAGAAAGACCTGCTCAGTATTTGAAAAGATAATTCAGCTAGTCAAAAAAAGAAGACAGTGCAAAATTGCCAACATACTCAGGTGCAGATAGTCCACAGGATTTGAACATGGCTTGAGGGCTTCCGGACCCAGACTGAGAACAAAATACATTTCCAGTTGTACAGAGAATGCTTTACATGCTACCATTATCAAGGAATCCCCAACAGTGCTTTATGTAGCAAGTGGGCCAATCTTATGCTGAGAAAATAAAAGCAAACAAATCAGAATATTACACCCGAAGCCTTCAGAAATCAATGGAGCATTTCTGCCTTCCCAGACACTCTTTCTCGGACCATAGGGTTGTGAGACTTTAAACAGAGCTACTTCACAAATTGCAGCAGGAGGCTGCAGAATTAACACATTTAATTAAGCCTCTCAGGGCTCAGACCAGCAGTATATGCTGTTCAAACAAACAGAGAAGGAAAGAGCTGAACCACCACTTTAACCACCTTAGGCTGGAAAGACTGTAAGAGTGTATTTTCCTTTGAGGTCCTGTGAACAGGTCAATGAGATGAGATTTCCCATCAGGCCAATCTCTTCCCCAGCAGTCAGAGTTCCTGGTTAGGGCAACCTGGTTATCCAAAAAGGACAAAAGGTACAAAAATGTGCTCCTCTTTGCATTGACCTCACACAGTGGCAAGGCATGTGAGACAGTACCCTAACACAGATGCCCATCCTAGCATCAAGCACTGAGTACAATATACATCTTCCCAGCTCTTTCCAAATGTTGCAACCAAATTATCAAAGAAAGCACATCTGTGCTAGATGTGGTCATCTTTTTCTCCTGCTCAAGGATTATTCCAGGATACAGAACTGTTCAACCACATATGGCCCTAAGCCTGAATGAAGTTTCCTCTTCAGAATTATGTCTTCATAGACAAAGTATGCTTGCCCTGAAACTTTTAATCCTAAAATTATCCAGGTTGGACAATCTTTTTAATAGAGAGCAGCTGCATGAAGAGCTAAAGCTTCCAACAGAGCCATATTATAGGTAATTAAACAGGTTTATGCATTCTAAAAATCCAATACTGAAAGCATAATTAATATTTATAATTAATAATTGTAACCAATAGTACAATTGATTAAATATTTGAGACTTACAATATGTAGGGCAATCGAACAATAAGCAGTTGACAATTATAAGGAATTCATCCTCTCCCCAAATATCCGAGGCTAATAGCATGTAAGAAATTTAATAATTAATAAGAAATTGATAATCAGTAGAGAATTTAATATATTCAGTGTCATGCCAGAAAGGAAGAAAGTTCAAAACAAAGACTATGAGAATTATTTAGTTCAATAGAGCATACAAAAAGTTCATCCTTAGAAATAATTCTAAGAATCATTGGAAATGATTCTAGAAATGAATCATAGATATGATTCTTAGAAAAGATTTATGAGAAATGATTCACTTCAACAGAGCATACAAAAAGTTCATCTTTAGAAGGGAAAAGCAAAAAAATAAATCCCAAAAAAATGTTAATATTAAAGGTTTGTGGAACACCAATGCAGCTAATTTTTAAAAACTTTATTCTGTAGAAATGAAAACAGGTTTATATTTTACCACTAAGACTACTGCCATTTTGGTATGTAAAAATATTTTTTAATGAAATCAGACGAACCAGGATCTCCAGAATTTGTTATGTCTTGACATCTCTCCCCACCCAGGTTTTTATGGCTTTCCAAGTCATTGATACCAATTAATACATGGTATGGAAGCACTACTAATTTATCTTAGGGAGCTGCCCTGCTGGGTGTTTAAATATTCCTTCGTTGGCCAATTACTTTCCTACTTATTTCTCTTGTTAAAAAGAAAGTTCAGCTATTTTAAAATGATCCTTTCAGGTTTTATTATTATTATTCATTCCCAAGGCAAGTATTTAATGAAGTTAGGAAATCTTATCTTCAATCTTGTTAGAAAGAGCCTTTGAACATCTCCCGTACCTCTTTCATTAAGGAAAGAAAGGTAAAAGAGGCCTCTTCTCAATTTTAAGTTTATTTGCTTTACACCATATTAAAATTATTCTGTGATTAACACCACCAAAATGGACACTGAATTGCCAAGGATGACTGAACAAGAACATAGATAACCAAAGCTGAGGCGTTGACCCTGAAGAGGTAAGCAGAATATTGCTTAAGAGATCTGATCTATTGTGTCTGTAATATTCTTAAAAGTGTATAGAACAGAAATGCTGTGCATAATGGCTGGCATACAATGATAATAAACTTATAGAGACAATATTGTGAATATTGAGACACCATTAAGGTAAATGTAATTCCACAATTTTGCAATTTCATGATGAAAATATTGTTATTCATTCATTCGTGTACCATCTAATGCCCCAATGATTTACAGTGATTTATAATCATAATCCAAAATCAACAGCTAAAACATTCATGGTTTAAAATAAATAAAACCAATTAAACATCCATAACATAATATAAAAAGTCAAATAATAACACAGAATTTGCTACTAAGTTTGGCTTCTAGCTTCCATAGTAGAACAGATCCAGAGACCTTATACTTATGACCGTTGAGTCTGAAATCATGTGACACAGGTTATATTGTGGTAAATACTGAGTTTTTTCCCTTATTGGTGTATTTTTATGTTTTATTATGTATTTTTTTTCACATTTTAATATTAGCCAATTTTTGAGTGGAAAATTGAAAACTTTCCACTAGTTTTAGTGGAAAGGCAGCATTTTAATTTAACATGCAAAATGTATTTATATACTGTAGTTAAGATATTATTTCAATAAGTTTACATATTCAATGCCAGGTTGCTCATGCTGGTTAAGGATAATGAGAATTGAACCAAAACATGTGGATGACACTAGAATATATGTAGGACTGGGCATCTCATTCATGGAGAATAATTGCAGTTAACATGAATGGAATTTTAGAATGCATTCATGCAAGACTTACCAATAATGTTAACATGTGAAATCCAGAATCCAATAGAGGACATCAAAATGCATCTAACAAAAGCATGAAAACGCACCTGACATTTCCACCTCACTTACAGTATTATTATTATTCTTTAAAATGTATATGTTGCCGAACTCAAGTGACTCTCGGTGGCTTACAATAAAACAATAAAAACAATTTAACTCTTTAAAAAACTTTTTTAAAAAATCCAACCAGACCAAGAGGGGAGGAGCCAAAATAAATGTATGGGGGAACTGAGGTTATTACTAAACTACCAACCACCTTCACGATGATGTAACCCCATTAGAGCCCCAGGCGAGTTGGCAGAGCCAGGTCTTAAGGCTCTTTAGGAAGGCTATAAGGGTTGGGTCAGACCTCACAACTGGGAGCATAGTGTTTTACAGGGCAGGAGCCACAGCAGAAAAGACTCTTCTCCTTGACCCTGTCAGCCGAAATGGGGGAATGGGAACTCTCCATTGGGGTGACAAGATTCCAAGATTCCTCAGATAACCTGGTCCCATGCCTTGAAGGGCTTTATAGGTCAAAACCAACACCTTGAATTGCACATGGAAACAGACTGGCAATCAATGCAGCTCACAGAGTAAAGGTGTTACATGGGCTGATCTACTGGTTCCTACAATCATCTGCGCAGCCGCATTCTGCACTATTTTCCTCTTGTTTATGAGGGTAAATGAAGAACTGAATATTATCTCTGCCAAATCTCAGAGATGTAACACCAGAAAAAATATATGATATGGGTTGCTCAACAATGATTTAGCAACAATGATCATCTGTTGGTGAAGAAAAATTATCTATTTCATTTTTGTCCTCCTGGAACAATTTGACCAAGGGACTTCTCAGAGGGACTCATTAGCGTTTCTCACCTGTATCATGAAGGAGGGGTTGACAATAAATAAGCCCTTGGGGATCCATTAAATTAAACCCAATACAGAAAGTACTAAAAAGAAATTCACAAGTGAGGTTATCTGATATACAAAGACATCTTTATACAAATATATTTTCAATTAACTGAAGATCGAAAACAAAAAAAAATTTAGAACTCATTATACGATTTACTGTACTTATTCTACTGTATTTGAAATATCTCATATCTTGAAAAAAACTCAAAGATAACATATTATATTAATTCTGTATATTTTAAGTATCTGTGAACAATACAGTCTGATTAATGGAATCAAATATTATGTCTTCAGCCATAGGAATGGAAAATGTTCTCATGGCCAAAGTTCCATCATAAACTAGCAGCCAATTATTTTAGGTGCTGGATCTCACTGGTTTGGCATACACAGGTTGCATTAGATGATGAGTCAGAAGCAAAAACAGGCATCCCAGGAAAACCAAGCTTAAAATGGAGAGCAGGATGAAACGGCCAATGAAGAAGGTGTCTACAATCTAAGAATATAACAACAAAAATCACAATTGTGCAGAAGATCTCTTCAGCATTGTTTACTTTTTAATTAGTCAAATAACAAATTGTGAGTGCTGAAAGCTCTGTGCCGGCATTATTGATATTTTATTTGCTAAACCTTAACTCTAAAAATACCCCAAATGAACTCTTCCATAGTATTGCTCTGTTATTCAAGCCTACATACTCTGGTGTCCAGCTTCTATTGCTACTCCTGATTATGAAAACCAAGGAGATGTATGAAGGGTAGGTTTATTCTTGTTTCTTGTCAAAACAGGGGTTCCACCTGCAGCTGTATTGAGCTTCATCTAACAATAGACAGTGATTGGTCTGTCTCCCATATCAAAAAATAAGTCAGACTGGGTGGATATTTCTTGTTTGCTACTGTTAAGACTGAATATATAACTGAATTAGATCTAGGAAACATGGAACAGCCTAAACCAAACAAAAATGTATATGGAACTTTTACAGAATCTTTTCCTTCAGAAATGACACTGACTTCCCTTGTGGTGAAGCGCAGCACTGGCTGCCCTATAAACTGAGATGCTGGATAAAAAGCTCTTCAGAAGAAAGCTTCAGCTGGGACAATCCTCTGTGCTGATGGCAAATGTGCTGTGTAGGAACTTGCCCAAGAAGGAGCCTTGCAGAAGCACAGCACGCCCATCATCAAGGAGATGAAGACAGAAGGATTTCAGAATGAATGTATAATTTAACTAAGCCTGGGAAATCTTTGGAAAGGAGGAACCAATTACCTCTGAAGTTGTTCTGAGAGAAAGGGATACATAGTTTTTAATAAAAATTCAGACTGCTTTGGAGGGTTAATCTAGCAGCAGGTAAAAGCCTGGGGGAACATTTGATTATACATGAAATCTGCTGGAAGCATCAGCTGTATTAGTAAAAGTGTGATTCACTGGAAAAAGATAGGACTGTACTTGCTGCTAACAAAAATATTGGGAGGGGGCAGAGGGTGCACTCTAATAAGGTAAAAACACCTAGAAAAATAAAAACAGCTCCCAAGATTAAAGAACACTAGTTGTGTTCATCACAATTAGATTATTTATCACAATTAGAGAGCCAGTTTGGTTGAGTAATTAAGGAAGGTAACAGATTAGCAACCTGGAGGCTGTAAATTCTTATCCCATTTTAGCCATGAAAGCCAGCTGGGTAACCTTGGGCCAGTCACTCTCTCTTAGCCCAACTCACCTCACAGGGTCACTGCTGTGAGGAAAATAGGAGGAGGAAGGTGTGTTAATTATGGTTGCCACCTTGAGTTGTTTATAAAAATAATAAAGGCAGATACAAATAAATAAAAATAAAAAATTAACGTTCACATGAAGTCCTTGGTGCTTTCTGAGCTTGATTGTTTGCTTGCAGATATTTCATTACTCAATTACATAACATCATTAGTGCTCAAAGTTCACATGTTTACTGCCAACTAAATACAGAGCATTTGTCTTTTGGGAAAGATGGTGGGTCTTTTTTCTAGATAAAAAATAGTCCTTTTTAAAAAATCTGAAGCTCAGATAGTTAAGACCTTTTCACTGTGGAAGTTTTTTAAAAACTAAAAATAATGTAGAAAAACTGACTGGGCTTATCTGCTTTTTTTAAAGAAAAAGAAGGAAGAGAAACTAAGGAAATTAAGGAATCCTTTGGATCAAGGATTCTGTTTGATGCATGTTAATATGATAAAGCATCAGTTTTCCTACTTAACTGTAGGATTAGATATCTGAGACTATGACAGACAGAAAAGTTATTAGTTAAGAGGCAGGTATAGGAGATCCCATAAAAGGAATAGAATTGATTTAAGATTTCCCACCATGGAGAACAGTAAAAAATAATTTTCATACTATATAGGGTTATTAGTGGTTATAAAAAAGCTATGAAAAGATTTATTAAGGACGATTTTCATAATATTTGGTGAATACAGAACCAGCAGACCTTGCTGCAAATTACAGCAAAGACATTCCCTTTAAAAGAAAACAAACCTATATTGGACAATTCCAATAATAAATATTAGCCATGATGGCTAAATGAAATCTTTATGTTCAGAGGCAATATTCTATTGAGTGCCAAATACTGGTAAGCAAAGGTAACATAAAGTCATTGTTTTTATGTCCTTTGAATATGCTGCCTGGGGTCATTTAATCAGTCTTTATGGGAGAAAATATACTGGGCGAAATGTTTTGGGTTGTGATTTTCCTTGGAAACATATAAAATGGAATAAAATAGTTGTATGAAAAACTAGTAGGACAACAAATCAAACAGGGAAGAAACACTAGCTGGTTTCAGATAATGTAGTCTGGCTTTGGTTTAAGAGGGTGTGCAAATCCTATTATTGTAATTTATAAAACAGTTCTTTATGCTAAAACGAAGTAAAAACCCCCAAAACTGCAACTTGTTAAGCAAACCATGGCTAATCATGATGTGCACCACTGTATTTCACTTGTATGCCACCTGCAATTCAGAAGTGTAAGACAAAACAGGACAGTGGAAAATCAGTATTTCAGATGAACACAACAGAAGTGCTGATGATTGAGATTAGGAGTGCATTTAGTTATTCCTATTTATCAAATCAAATATGTGAGCACATTCAAATTAACCAAAAAGTACAAGGTTAGGTGTTATTAGTCTGTCCCACGCCAGGATTATTGGCAGAAAGTCAGGAGAAATGAAGCAGGAAATTGTATGCATCCAAATGCAAACAATTCAAAATGCAAATGTACTTGTGTGGCACGATTGAAGAATCTTTTCATCAAAACAAGAAAAAAAGCAGAAACAGAAATAATTTCTTCAGTAGTTTAACAGTTATAACTGAAGTTTCCTTTTAACATGCAATAGGCTTCTAAAAAAGCAAGGTATTCTGTGACTAATGAGAAAAATTTATGAAGAACCAAATGGAAGCACATTCCCTTTGCAAACAAACCTCAGTGTAAAAGCATTTCCTCTCACCTAATATGGTGAGTAATTTAAGCATTTCTTTCAAGACTTCTCTTTCCAGCCTCAATACTTAGTTTTTATAGCTAACTTTCTTTTCATGTCTGGGGATATAGAGTCATCTAGTTTAAGAATTTAGTTTAGTTTTCCTGTTTCCAAGATGATTCTTATTGTTTTTTTTATTTCTTTGGGTAAAAAATAGCAGAACCTTCTCAGATGCAAAACTCACTTAACAAATCAATGTAATCAATGGGAGGCCTCTGCTCACAAAAATAGTTTGGGTTGAGAGAACAGGAATTCAGGTATCTTAACGAGATAGTTTGATCTCTTAGTTAAACTCTATAAATTTCCTTCATTTTTAACGTCTGATCAGACTTCTAGATTTTCAGGCAAGCAAAAGAAGCTACTTTCAAATATTTCTGATTTTACTCAAACAATTAATAATGAAAGGCTACTTCATTTTCCTTCTTTACCACCAGACAAATTGCTCCAAAATAGCATCCAGCCTATTCTTGAGCTCTTAGCCTGCCATAAGTTCATTTTGAATCTAAAGAATCAACCTTCTCTTAGCTCGAGTCTTTTGATATCCAACATCCAATCCCAGCCTAGAGCTTCTAAAAACTCAGCAGCACTAGCATTAAAACTCTTGTTCTTTCTTTCATCACTTCCAGTAAGGCTTCTCTTGTACTGACAGCAGTTGAGAAACAAGCAATTAACTCTCTGCTTGGCATGATGTATTATATTGAGACTATACTTAGTCCATGTGCTCTATCAGCAGAAAAACTGTGTTTGTCTTAGTTTCATCAACAACTGAGGAATAACAAGTTGATTTTCAGATTTTTTTACCTTGATTTCTGTAATTGGTGCTGGAAACTTTCCGGCACGAGGAAAAAGCAACAAGGTTAAAGTGATGATCACAGCAGTGAAAAAAACCAGAATGACTGAAAACCTAGAAAAATAGAAAGTTAATGCAAAATTCACCAGAATATTTGAAGACCAGCATTAGTCCTTTCTCATAAGTAGAAAAAGTAGAAAGTAGATATATTTCTATCTACTTAGAAGATACTTTCTATCTACTTTTACCTTAAAAAGAAGGTAAACTCTGGGGTTCCCATCTTTTCTTCTATCAGCCCTGTCATATCATCTTCTTTGAACCTTAAAATTACATTAGTAAGCAGAACAAAGGACATCAAGTCCAGGAAGAGAAAAGGAAGAAGCCATGGAAAGTGACTGGTATCAGGTTACATTTACCTAGGACCTAATGTATAAATTTATAGATGTTTTATTATGTTTCTACTTAGCCTAGTGACTGAAATTCTCAACTCTGAGTTGATTTGGGAAGATCTGTCTTCATACCATAAGAATCTAGAAAATGAATTTACATGCTTTATTATATTAAGTACAAGATATTTGATTGTCAATTTCCATTTCATATAACTTTTCAGAGTACCTTTTAACAACACTCTTTCCTTAAAAATCATATAATCACACAATCACGTTATTTTTAACAACAAAGTACAAAACATTTTACAAAAATATCTTATGTTTTCATCCAGTCTTGACAAACAATATTAAAGTGGCATATATTAAACTTCTGGTTAAAAAAAGGAAGGCCATGGTTCTTCAAAGTTTAGTAGTTACCGTCAGGCATTATAAAATGTGATTAATTTAAACATTTCCTAATCTTGTATACTGTGAGATACTTACAGCAACCATAAACAGCTCTAGTTTGGTTCTCTTACTGTATGCTAAATATGCATAACCAATATGAGAATGCTCCATTCATTTAAGAAAAAAAACTGACTCATTATTGAATAATGCTTATGACAAACTCTCATTGGAATAACCTCTCCAGATATTCAGAGAACAATCCATTAGCAACTCAAAATGAGAAAAAAAATATAGCAAGTCCAGGTTGCTATATAACTACAGCACAGAGATGTTTGAAATTGCATAAATGCTTTCCTACTTCAAAGAAAGCTTTAAATGTGACACTAATACAAAGAACCAATGCCAGACATGATTAAGAAAATTCACAGAGGACAACAGGAATGTTTATAAGAAACAGCAGGTGCCCAATAAAGGAAGATTCTGTTAAAAGGACTAAATCACCTTTGTACACAGGTCAGCAGGTCAACAGTCAACATGGTCAAGTGGGAGCATTCCACTGGACCAGAGATCTGCAACTGTAGTGAAAACAGGCTATGTAAAATCTTGCTAGGGCCAGTTGTTGTATACTGCACCATTTTGCTGCAGCCAACTCAAAAGCACTAATATGCTCAATAGTAGAAAGAGTCTTGCAATTGAGCAGGAGAAGAAATGCAGGAGAGGCTTCTTGAGATTGGATCATGCTCTGCATATCTAAGAGCTACTGCCCTGACAGGTAAACATATTCAAGGATAAACATTTGGGAACTGATAATAGCTAACACTCCAGAGAGTTAAATGATTTAATAAAAAATAACCTCACTGCTGCTCGGGTTAACAGCATTCATCACTATTAAAATTTCTCTCCTTTGTAATACATGTTAGGACAATTCAGGTTAAGAATCTGCAGCAGAAGGTCATCCAGCATCTGCATGTAAATATCCTCTTATGATTTGCTTAAAATCAACATGAAGTATAGCTTTCCCTCCATATATTTTACCAGTAGCAGAGATCTTACCTAAGAAATCCAGAAGCTCTGGATAACAGAATACACAGCAGTAAAGTCAAGATCCATATCAGTGACAAGATAAATACTCCAGGCCCAACTCCAAGTATTGTACCAGTCATCCTTTTCTCTGAAAGGTCAAGAAAAGTCAAAGGAAGCTCCATAAACCTCTTTTATTATGATTTAATATATTTTAATTGCTTGCTATAAAAACATCTCAAAGACAACATACTTTGACACTACCCACTATGGAGGAATGTTGGTGAAGTTGAAAGATTTTGTTGAAATGGACATATTGACTTCTTTGATTACAGAAAAGATATTATCTATATTTACTGGTGATTTATGGGCTTTTTGAGTAAAAATGAAAAAAATAAATGTGTGATTTACAGTTTTGATTATTAGATAGGATAGATTATAGAAAGAGTAGTATGATGTAACTTTAGAGAGAGGTTAATATACGTGTACTTATAACTATGAAAAATATCAGAAGCCACTAACTCTCTAAAAAGGAGGGAGAAAGGAAAACAAAGGAAGAACTGACCCTCCTTTATTTGATACTTTTGGTTCATTTGATAAAGTTTGGTAGAGACATAATGCCACTTCTCTCAGATTTGTGAAGCAGTTTGAAAAGCCATGATTCTTGAGTTAAGACACAGTGGACGTGATTTGGTACTTTAGGGATATTCAAGAAATTAAAAAAAAATCTCAACTACACAAAAAATAATGTCTTCTGCTTGGATGTCCTTAAACAAGCAGCTTAGTTCATGCAAGAGGATAGGTCAGTCAATTCTTCTATGGGAAAAGAACCTCCATGATTAGAAGCAGTACACTAGGGAGGCCATAGGAGCAATGAAGAATGATGGCTGTATTTATGGTCTTCTACTGAGTTTTATAGATACACTGACTGCTATATTAAGAGTGTGCTGAGCAAGAATAGTCTTTTGACTGAATCCAGCTGAATTCTTAAGTTTTTCTCAGTCCAAAATTTATATCGCAGGAATAATTTGGACCTTACTGTTTATAGACTTGTCCCTTCATTTTTCCATCTGATTAGGACCTCTCTGCTTTCCAAGCTACATAGCAACATTGAAGAGAAATAAACCAATAGATGCCACTCTTCTTTGTTGCTTCATTTAGTTATGAACTGTGCTCCTATTCCTTTCCTTTAGGAAGCACTGGATCACATGCCTGCATAAAATTCTCCCAGGCTTGTAAAACAGGTTAATCAGAAAGTGGTAATACGATTGAAAGGGCAGGAACAAAAGGTGAACACAAGAATGAGATCTGGGCTGCAAAAATCTGATAATCATTAGATGGCAGCAAAGAGCACATGACCAGTCACATGGATTTCTGCAGTCCAGATCTGATAGTCCTGGAGAAAGAAAAGTTCATTGGCTCTATTCTGAGCATGTTTGTTCATTGTTAACTTATACATGAGAATCAAATGAATTTTCTGAATTTGTACAGTATGTTGTATATAACAACAGCTGGATTCACACAGCATCTTGCATTAAAAGATAGCTGGCTATTCTGGTATATCCAACTCTGTATGTTTTAAATTGGTGTTTCTCAATCTGCCCAAACTACATTCAGTAGCTTAGAGCACTGAAACTTTAATGAAGCCTTTCAAACTTAACCTAAATGATAAATGTAATAAAGAAATGCATGTCAGTGAAAGCATATAAATAATATATAGTATACAGTAATAAACTGCCGGACATTGGAAAACCCTACTAGTGGAAGCTGAATTAAGACAACACTCAGTCATTGATCAGAGCAGCAAAAGAATAAGTGCTAAGCATCAGATATATAAAAGCAGGGATCTACCACATTAGCCAGAAGCTGAAGTGCAGTCTGTGCAAAGAAACCCCAGATACAGTCAGGATGCAAGACAGAAAAAGCATACATTGAACGGCACAACCAAGTAGCTGACATCATGTACAGGAACACCTACGCAGTATAGACTACACCTTCCCAAGTCCAGATGAGAGATTTCACAGAACATGATGGAGAATAGCAGGGCTAAGATCCTGTGGGGCTTCCAGGTCCAGAAGGACAGGCAGGTACTGGCCAATCAACCATCATGGTAGTAGACAAGGACCAGAAGACAGCAGTACTGATAGATGTGGCAGTGCCTAATTGATAGAAAGTAACATCAAGAAGGAGTATGAGAAGCTGGAGAAGCAGCAGGGCCTGAAGGAGGAACCAAAGAGGAAGTGGGAAGTCTGTGAAGACTCTCACTCATCCAGGGTAATTGCATCGCAACAAAAGTTGAAAAAACAAGCATCTGGATTGGATTTTTTCAAGTAGAAGACATTTCACCTTT
>JANHZU010002239.1:27226-49423 GCA_032468055.1 Acrochordus granulatus | reverse complement strand
TGGTTTGACCTCCTTGCCGTCCAAGGGACCCTCAAGAGTCTTCTCCAGCACCACAATTCAAAGGCATCAATTCTTCGGCACCCAGCCTTCCTTATGGTCCAGCTTCCACAGCCATGCATTACTAGTTGGAGATATTATCCATATAGTATTTAAGGTATTTAACAAACAATAATACTGTACAAAATCAATAACAGGAATAGGTGGGAACACTTAGCCAAACTTGGCTTATCTTGGAAAATAGGCTCTCCCTTTTTTGAGAGGGATTTGTTAAATACTGCTAATTGGGATCATTCTTTCAATGTTTTTTTCATCCCACTTTGCTAAGAACTTGTGTATGTGTTAAAATGTTATAAGAAGAAAACATCTCACATTTGTTGTGCTTGCTTGTTTTCAACATGAGGGGAACATCTAAAATAGAATCGCTTGTCATATCATTTTGAGAAAATTGCCATCTGTCCTTTCTTTTCCCACTTCAGATTTGTGTAAGGAATTGCTGCCCTTCTGGTTTGTTCTAAACTTCATCAGATGATGTTTAAATCACACACATGATCGCAGGAGTTGCTTGTATTTTGTATGATATATCACCCCCAGCAAAAAAAGGAAGGAAGGAATTAACTTTCTCCTCCTTGCATTTATCACTTGTCACTAAGCATTTAGGAAATACATATTATCTTTCGGAGCAAAAGGGACCAACAGTGGGAGGACAATCTGAGGCTTCTTATTGGAACTTGGAATCTGGGGCTTAAGATGCTGGACTAAATAGACCATTGATGTGATTCAGATGAATCAAAAGCAACATAGAGATGGAAGTCATGGAACATGGATAGTTGAATCATTATCATCCATATATTAGCAGTTGCAATCTAAGCTATAATCTGCCAGCAGATGAGCGTAAGAAAAACACCAATTTATTCCATATGGAAAGAACCAGAATGTAGCAATACTCTATTATTTTCTGCCTTGATTTCTAAACTGCCCACTAAATACTATCTGATTCCTGGTCAGATAAAACTATAAAGCAATAAAGCAGCAGTATTGTACAGATTCAGGTAATAATATTTATTATAACAAATCAGCAGATGAAAATTTCAATAAAGCCAACATCAGCCAGTAAAACAAATGAATTGCTCTTGGGAAGGTGTTCAGAATTCAGGTGCTAATGCTTTATTTATTTATTTTCATAGGGTGCTTGAAAAAGGTCCTCAAATGAATATCTGCTTACACTTTTCTTGGTAGCACCAAGATGTATGGTAAAACTGAAAACCTCTTTTCACCTCCCAAATCTTGAAAAGTACTCATTTCTTCTTTCATCCAAATTACAGTAAAAAAGAACACAGAGAAGGAAAAGAATCTGAGAAATTTGTAAAAAAAAAACATTTCAGATGTGAAGTGGAACTCATTATACATTCCAGATTAACAACTTCCTTCCTGAGTGATCACTTAAGAGTGAAAACATTCCAGAGATACACTTTCCCATTAATGCAACTTTCCTGTTGATTTGACTGCCAAAATTATTGGAACAAAAACTGTTAGATCATCTCATATTTAGGGGATGAGGCTGTAATTCAGGTTCTTTATAAGTTCAGCCCTTGCCATTTCTGAAAAAACTCTAAAAGAAGTCAAACAACAGATGATTGGAATAATCTCTGAAGAACCAGTGTGTTGAAGTTAAACAACAATGAGCTAGGAAACAAACAGCTTGATCCAATATATAACAACCTCCTGATGCCTTCATTAAATTGCAAAATAAATAATGTATCTAATTTTCCCCCCATCTTCATATTTATACAGTTGCATTCTTGGTGTCAAACCTTTAAAAGTCCGTATGTAATATTTAAGCACAAAGTCAATAAAGGGAATGTGTATTGGATCCTGGACATAAATACATTCCACAAACTTAAAACCTGCCTATGGCTGAAAAGACATGGCACCAAAGTGTGTGTGTACGAGTGGAGGAAGAGGAGGAATAAATGCAAGCAAAATTAATGGCAATGGTGAAATCTCCATCACTGGGGGAGTTTGCATCTCTCTGAGAGAGATTTTGTACTGAAAATTGGCCCTTGACCGTTCTATTGCAATAGAAAATCTGTGTAAGAACCTCACATCCTACAGTTTGTATGCAGCACAAACAGTTTGTGTAAATGTGTTTGAATTCCAGCATCCAGAATTAATTGCAGTTTTATTTCTCTTAAATCTGAGATTGTTTTTGTTTAATGATGAATCATCATTTGAATGTATTTTCCCACCATTTCATGAAGCTCTCCCAGGTCTCTCTGATGTATTTGAAAGCTGACCTATGTTTTCCTTTATGCATCATATTAGGTCATGGCATGTTGCATAAACCACAACAAACTCTGCTTATGATTTGTTTGTGATTCAAACCACTGTAGTCTGTTGAAGATGAATAGTTTAGTGTGAGGGGTGAAGCTAGCCATTTATAATTTATTCAACAAGCTACAATTAAATAAACTATACTTTAGTTCAAAATCTTAGTCAATTCAACTAGGACTGGAACTTGTTTGACCTTTGCTGCTTTTCTTGATGCAATCTAAATTTGTATTTAGCAAATTCCTATACCTACAGTCCCTACTCTGACAAGATCTTTTCATTGAGCTAGACTACTAAATGAGTTAGAAAAGCAGAATATATGCAATGATTATAATGATGATGATCTGTCATTTTTGCTTTGACAGAGCCCAACCATTGTTTGATGGTACACATTTTGTTCCCATCAAGTTACTTCCTCATCTGCCTTCTGACCATCCTCTGAATTTGGTGCAGTAGAAGTAAAGAAGACTCCTTCTAGATCTGAGTGATGCACTTAATCTAAAATTGCCAAATATCCATTTAACTATGAACAATTTATCCTCTCTGCTGGGTGGATCTGCCAGCACTTCATAAGAAATGCCCTGAGGGATTGGCTGCCTCGTAAATGCTAATATTAAGACAGCTTCAAGAATAAGTCTTCACTTTATGAAAATGAAAGATTATTTTGACCTTTTTCAAATTTACACAGGCAATGAATTTCTCTGTTGGATAGATAGTTCTTTTAAGTTAAAGATCTATTCTCCAGAATGGGGGATGTCAAGAGTCTGGAGTTTTACTGCAGTTTTCTAATGCCCCACTCCATTATAATATCTCACTCAAATAAGACCCTTGTTATAACAATGTATTTATTTGATCTATTTAATTATATTCCACTTTTACTATTTTTATAACTAGCTCAAGGCAGCAAACCTGTGTAATACTTCTTCCTTCTCCTATTTTCCCGACAACAACAACCCTGTGAGGTGGGTTGGGCTGAGAAAAAAAGTGACTGGCCCAGACTCACTAGGGACTAGAACTCACAGTGTCCTGGTGATTGGCCCAAAGTTACCCAGCCAACTTTCATGCATAAGATGGGACTAGAATTTATGATCTCTTAGTTTCTAGTCTTCTTCTTTAGTGTTTGTCTGGCATAGTGACAGGGTTCCCTATACCAGTTTGCTGGTACCATGGGTCTGGTCGGGGTGGGTGCTAGCAATCTTTAGGTTTTCATGCAATGTGTCAAACCAATGTTGCTTCGGATGACCCTTCAGCCACTTGCCACTGACCTCTGGTAAGAAGCCTTTCTTGGAAAGTGTCTTGTTGTCAGCATGTAGGATGAAATCTCCTGGTTTCTAGTCTGGTGCCTCAACCACTAAACCAAAGTGAACAAGAAACTGAGCTTCCAATTATAGGCTTGCATGTGCAACTGCATAAATGATCAGTAATGATCCATCTCTAAACTCCCAAAATTGTGAGAACAATTGCAGAGAGTAAGGAAGTTGACCTTGAGAGAGATGCAAACTCCGTTACCAAAGTGATGAGTTCTAAAACATTTAAGTCCACAGCCAGGAAAGCTGTACTAATCATAAGCAGCTCAGACAAACTGCTCCCTAATTCACAGGAGTACAGTGTAAGAAAGGGCATGATGTACAGCATAAATTAAATTTATAGGATTCTGTTAGTATAACCAATCTGTTACAGGTAGGTTTAACCTTTCTATGAAATTGATTTTTTGGTTGAGTTTATCTTATTGGACTGATAACAGTTGTACAGAGAGAGTCATCCATAGGTATACTGTGATTATCCACAGTCTGGAGACTTTGCAACCCTGCAGTGGTTTTCACATTGCCCTGGATATATGTAAAGTCTCCCCTATATCAGCTTCTCAGTGGTATCATTTAGGCAGTGACATCCAACATACAGTGATGCCTGAATCAGAAGAGGTCTGATTGACTGGTCTGCTGACCACTTTTATGTTGAACTTTACATAGAAAAATATCAGCTGGATGAGGCTATTTATATAGGGATAATTGTCAATGTGATGTATATAATTTATACTTAAAGTGAAAAAACTTTTATTTGTTTTTTTAGAATATTTAGCCTTGACAAAAGACAGTGATGTTGTAAAGAAACACAGAGATCATCCTGAAGAAAGAATTTAAGGTAAGACTGCAAAAAGAAACTCCAGATTGCCCCACTTTGATTGTCTTTAATATAAGAGGGGGTAGAGGAACCTCAACAAGCCTTCAAGATTCTGTTATTATTCCCTGAAACAGAAAAGTAGGATTACAGTAGTTTGTGTGGTGTCTGTTTCCTGATCTTCCTTGAAGGACTATCAGGTGGGGGAGAAAGTTTTGTCTAATATGTATAGATTTCCTTTTCAACTGGCTGCACATTCTTACCAGATGCCCAGAATACATAATTTCATGTATTTGTTTGTCATTATTTTATTTACTGTTGTCTTGCAAGTATACTTAGAGCTGCTGTACCAGAGTCAGATTCCTTGCATGGCCAATAAAGTATCTGAATTTGATAGCATACTTCAAATACCTGAAGAGATCTCACATAGAATGTGGTCAAGGTCCATTTGTCCAGTATAACTGCAGAGTGAAAGACATGGAAGTAATGATCTGAAATTACAAGACAACAGATTCAAGCTGAATATTAGAAAATATTAGACAACAGATTCAAGCTGAATATTAGAAAAAACTCCCTAACACTAATTATACAGTAGTTCAAGATTCAAACCAAGAAATGTGATGATTTTCCTTCCCTGGATATATAGAAGAGATTGAACTGATGTTTTAAACTCAGTTCCAGTTTAAAGTTTAAAGTCCAAATGAAGTTTGGACTTGACCTAACCAGCTTCTTCCAACTCTCTGAATCCATTTTTGTTTTTACCTTTTATTTTGTTACACAAGGTCTAAAATATCTGAAGGTACTCAAAACTTTATCACTGTGTCATAAAGAAGTACTCAGTGTACTTATTGAGGTGAGATTCTTCTAAGTTTACCTTTTTTCTTTCTCTCATGTTGTGGTCATAATCAAATGATGAGATGGCAGAACACCTGTAGAGCAGAAGTGCAATAATATAATTAAAGCTGGGCATCTTTTTCTTGCAATCACAACAGCTGATGTTACATCTAAATAGAAGCCTTATGCTGACAGAAAACAGGGGACTGTGGTGCTAAGTTTAAGTCAGCAGAATAAATAACGCATTAACATAATATACATGCGTTGGCTTCTTAAAATGGCATTTCACAGTTGTTCCATGCATTTCCAGATTGCAACATTTTATGTGATTTATCTACAGCATTGAATTCATAATATTTTGAATCATAAAATATTTCACTTCCCCCTTGAAAGACATGGAATAATGATCTGAAATGATCATAATGATCATTTGAAAGACATGGAATAATGATCTGAAAGACAGCAGATTCAAGTTGAATATTAGGAAAAACTCCCTAACACTAATTACAGTTCAAGATTCAAATCAAGAAAGGTAACAGCTACTGTAATACAATAACCTGCACAGAAGTAATTATTATATATGGATATTTAACAAATCTACTTTATCTACTTTATCTATTGTCTGTGTATCTATGTAACATATTCTAATATTAATTGATGCTTAATCTTTCCTAATTAATTAGATATCTGAAAATTAAAAAGCGAAGACTTTTTTCCAGATAAATTCTATATTTTAAAGCATTTTGGATTAGGGGCTAATTATCTTTTTCTCTCCTGGGATATATAATTCTTAGCAAACAAAAATTTACAAAGGAAAATTTTTCTACACTCAAAAACAACTGCAGGTAATCAATAGAGTTTATATTTTCAAAAGTGGAAACCCAGCTAAATAACGAGCCTCACTTAAAATACAAGCTGTTCAGAATAATCATTGTTGCTTTATTCCTGAAGACTTCAAAATATTCCTGGGGAATCTAAAGCTTAAAGTTTGAAAAAGAAAAAGCTGGAGAAGGAAGAACAATAATAAGAATTATTGAATAATAAGAATAATAAGCTACAGTTCATATCCTTGAAACCACTTCTTATCTATTGAACTCACAGCAAAACCCATCAAGAAGTCATTGTTACTATATCCACTGGTTTCCCCATAATGAAGAGTAGTAAAGATCTTCACAGCACTAGAAGGAATATTGGACATCAAGTTCAATAAGTATAGGACTTGTACAGTACTAAATTCTCTGATAAATATCCATCCAGATTCATTTCACTACATTGTGCTTTTAATTAACAACAGCCATTCTTCCAAGACTTTCTACTCTGTTCTAAACAGCTTATTCAATTTTTCCCTTTTATTTAGCTAAAATCTTCTTCCTGTAATTATCTTCACTAGTTCTAGTGCTACCTTTAGAATAAGAAAGACGTCTATTCCATCCTCAGTATAATGACCCTTCAGAAGGTGAAGGTGGTTATCATCTTCAGGTCAGGTCAGAATTTAGCATCAACCTGAGAATGTAGGAACTTAAGCCCATGATGCCTCCATTTGTCTCTCTCCCACTCTGCTGGGGGTGTGCAAACATATAATCACAATCAGCACAAGGTGATCAAAGAGCTGATTTAAATCTCTGCAAAGATGCTTTAATTAACTGAAATTGTATGGAAAAAAAGTGAGTCAAACAAAAATAGCAAATTGCATTGTTACTGTCTAAGCAATATTTAGAGGAGCAGCACTGATGCCTGACAAGGAAAGGCAGAGAAGGAGAGAAAATATCATTGTATGAGATGTTGAAAATCTCTGTCCTTATTCCTTTTTTCATTTGTTTAATACATCTCTATAATCTGTGTTGGGTTACCTGTCTTTCCCTACCCCCCTCAAAAAAAAAAAGTTTAAGAAAATGATCCAAGAGAGCCAGAAATAAAATTAGGAGTCTTCTGCCAATTCTCATTGTGTTTTAATGAAAGCAGTTTTGATATTGTGATAGGATTACGGGAAGAAGTTCATTGTACCTGTACGTGTTCAAAGATCTTTGCTGTTACTTCTTGGCCTGATTTCTTTGTTCTTGCCAGTTATCACAAGACCTTTAGGAATGAAAATGTGCTAGCCATTTATTATAGACCATCGGGGAAAATGGAAGCTAGGGAGGAGAAACCAAGTTTCTGAAAACATTACAGATGAGGTCTATCAAACTGAAAACTCCCAGACTATCCACTATGTATTCAAGATGTTGAAATAGTATTGGTAGACTATCTTTATAATATCTGGAACTGATGGATCCTTAATGGATCGCAGAGGGGACTCATAAATGTCAAATGTTCTTTAACTATCGTTCCTAGCATTCCCAGCATTCACTAAGGCATCTGGGAGTGAAAGTTGAGCAAGATCTGGAGGCTGTTGGTTGCAGGCTGTTGAAACAAGATTTGCAGTTCCAGAAGACACAATCCATAATAGCAGAATGACTGGGTTGGATAAGACTAGGTCTTGTCAAAATAATTGGCACAAAGAGCATGGTTAATCATACTACTTACATTCAGCCAGTAAACCTAAAAGGAAAGTTACTAGCTCACGTACAGTATATACAAATGTGGGAAAAGGAAGGGCGGAGCCAGAAGAGAAGAGGAGAATCAGTTGCTATGCATACACAAGGTTCAACCCCTCTTGAGGACCGTTAGCCTTATCTTGGGAGTGTAGGTGTTCAGTGGGCAGTTTGAGAAATTCTTGTAACCATGTAACATCACTAAAACTGTTAGCTAGAACTCCACCGACTAAGCCTGATTCTTCTTGTCTAACAACAAATGTGCACACACAATGAAACAAATTAATTAAAATAGCTGAAAAAGTTACAGCTCACATCAAGCAGAGAACAAGATGGATGAAAAAGGAGGTAGTTCATGGTGCCACATTGAGGAACTTAAAGCTTTAATGGAAAGATAGATTACAGATCTGAAGGAAAGAATAGAAATCTATTTTACTGTAAATACTTTGTGTTACCCTGGTATTGGTACCGGTCAAGACCATCTGATCTCACAACAGATTGTTTTTTGGAAATAATTTCAGCCCTGCAGAGTTAATGCATGATCTGTTTTCTAACTGGTGGTGATTGATTTTGTTGCCATTTTAACAAAATCAAACACTTTACTCAGTGGATAAGTACCCTGTAGAATTCACTACCAAGAGATAGTGATGATCACTAAACATGGGATGATTTAAAAAGGAAATTGGATGAATTATAGAAGCCAGGCTGTGAAGGTTATTAATTTGGAAATTTGATTTTACCTCTATATTGTGGGTAGCAGGCCAGATGTGGTAGAAAGTAGTCTGAATTCCTAGGAGGAAGAGCTGCTTTTTAGAGGGCAAAGAGGCAGCAGAGCCTGGAAACTTTGGTTGGCAGGAAAAGGGTTAAAATGGCTCCCAGCTATTCCCAGACTATATCTATAGTTATGCAACTAATTGCTTTAGTCTGGCAAGATTCTGTCTATAGGTGAAGAACAATAAAGGCAAATAATCTAAAGAAAGTCCATGTGTTGTTCTTGGTTCTTGGGGCTGGACATCACCAAATACCAGCTGCAGGGGAGCATTAGCAAAAGAGCAATAGGTTTTTATTTCCTACTTGCAAGCACTTTAGAGGCATCTGTTGGCCACTATGAGGAAAAAAATGTTAGATTTTCAAAACTTTGGTCTGATTACACAAGGGCTATTCATATGTTCTTAATGGTAGGAACTCCTGATTCAAGCTATCTCTCAAACTACCTGTAAGACACAAAGTATTAGGTTTAGTCAGTGCAGTTCTAGTCAGTTAGGTTTATTGATGCTACAAGGTCACAAGAATTTCTCTAACTGCCCACCAAGCACTCGGACTCCCCAGATAAGGCTAATGAGAGGTTGGATCTTTGGCATTTGTGTATGGTAGTGACTCCTGACTGATCCCCCTCTTAACCCCTGGCCCTGCCCTTCCTTCTCCCTCATTACCCATTCATAACAGCCTACCAAACAGAGTGTGTGATACTAGAGAAAGTGTCTGCAAAACTGACAACATATTATGAATTCATTTTCACAGCTCACAGGGGGCTTTAAACCCAAAAGAAGAATGGTAGTTTAAAAGCTCTATAGAATTTTAATGCTTTGTTTACAGTTTTAATAATTGATTTTCCCATGCACAGTGGCTTATTATAGCAATCTCATAGATCTTTTTGCAAACCACCAGATAGATACATTTCCTGAAAAATGTAGAAGGCAGTGTTTCTAAAAAAATATTTTATTCCATACTTATATGGAGATTTTTTTGTTCTCAAGGATCTGCAATAACTTGGGGATGGAGCACTAGTTGATGATATTTTTTGCATTCTTCTACTGATTGGCAGGAAGGAACTTTGACTGGTTCATCGTATTCTGAATTATCTGTGAGCTGCCTGATCAGCAAAAGACAGTTACAGGTCATTTGCAAAGTTCTTTGGAAATGGAAATGCTGGTGAAGTGGAGCTCACCTTGGCTCCTGAAATCAGAAATAACCTTGGTTCACTGAATTGTAAAATCATAAAATTAGGCCTTTTCTGTCTTGGCAATTTATGGAACAGCATTTCCCTTGAGATCTGGAAGACCCCAATCTTGATAGTCTTCCAGAAAACCTTGAAGCCATGGATTTTCCCATAGAACTTGAGACCAGGTTATCAATTAAGGCATCTAGGATTTTGATAGTGAAACAGTTTTTAAGAGTCTTGGTTACACGGAAATAGTTTTTATAATAGATTGTGGTTTATGTTTTTGGTACTGTGGACTATCTAGAGTTGAGGTTGAGATGGGCAACCATATAAATTTTATCAGTCAATCAATCTACATATGATGCTTCCAGTTGAAAATCCGCAAAACAATGTCAATTATAATTGCTTTGGGAATGAAATCAGGATTAAGAACAAGTACACATGAGTAAAGAGGATTTTGCTCTTTTATTAGCTGTCAGAATTCCAATGAATATTATGAGTGTAGATCTGCATGGTTACTGTTTTGTTGATGTATTTTTAGTTTCAAACTAAAAGTGTTTTTGCCTGGAAATTGTAATGGTTTTGAATGTAAATGCAATAATAATAATAATAACAACAACAATTCTGGATAGAGAGTGTTGCAGTATCTGGAGACAGCAGAATAAAAGAGAAAGAACTGGAGAAAATCATAAAATAAAAAGATCTGCAAATAGAAGTGGCAAAAGAAAACAAAGATAGTACCAACAATAATAGGCACCTTGGGTGTAATCCCAAAATAACTGGAACACCACTTGAACACCATCAGCATGGACAAAATTACCATCAGTTGATTGCAAAAGGCAGAATATAAGCTGTTCCAAGTTAGTATTATTACTACTTCAGTACTTCATGTTCTTTTTCTGAAAGAACATATGAAGACATATGTGAATTTAAACAACTGGGTTCTGGATAAATTCAATGAATACCATTATTCCAAATCTAGGGAATTTATTGAGAAACTGATGGGAGGAAAGTAGCAAGAATAATTCAGGGTCATGTTTGGATAGCTACACTTTGGTGATCCAATTTATTTCCATCAAAGTTATAAAGAAGTTTTGCAAATGAGGATTAGAGTTTTAGGACGGGAAGAAAGAACAGCGAGATCAAATTAATTTAAAGTGTTAGGAAGCCAGCTCTGAAAATTGCCCCATACTGGTTGGGGAATTATGTGTTTCAGATCAATCTGAATTGATAAAAGTTGGGGTCGTGAATGTTATCCCTGACCAGATGATTGCAGGCTAGAATCCCCATCATCCATGAACATTGGGGATTAGGCTGAGACCAGTCTAACATCTATATAGTTAATGATTCCCTACCCCATTTTATGATCCCAAAAAGGAATAAGTGATATCTTCCAAACTTTTTTGGCATAAAAATATAACTTGAATATATAGTTTTAGTAGTGCTATTCTGGCTTGATCTTCAAATATTAGAATGAGAAGAAACAAGCACTGATGCAAATAAAGAAATATTCTGCTGCTGATTTAAAGACGAGCAAATTGCTAAATATTTTTATTAGCTGCTTGCTGGAACTAATTTCACGCCCTGTAGATGTGGTGCTTAACTGGAAGTAGCGTTAAATTATTCTCTTGTAAAGACAGATTCCTCTTGGCCACCCCAATGCAACCACGAGATGGCAGACTGTCTCTCAAACTTCCAAAGAGGCAGCCTAAAATCAGAGTTTTGCATGGACCATTTTGTCTCAGAATTAAAGCAGAGCTTTATAACATAGGAAGAGGCAGAAAGAAGAGCTGCACCCCTCTCTTTCCATAAATTAAGCCTTTAATCTGGCACAAATTGTACATTCCAAGCCATTTTGTTTTTCCCTTATTGCTTTCACCAAAGTATTTTCTTCCTCCAGAGTTCACTACCTGCAGCAAGAGACATCACATTAATATTCAGCTACTTTCTCATGATTCATCGTATTTCTCTCTAGTCTCCCAATAAAGCGAGGGTGGAGGAACGTAGGGCTCTCGAGACATTGATGAACTACAAATCCCAGCAGCTCCAATCAGCATGTTCATTAGTGAAGAATGAGAAACATCACAGTGCAGCAATATCTCAGCGGCCATGGATCTCAACTCCTTTTCTTAGAGCACCAGATAATACACAATTGGCATTCCTGTTTTAATCTCATCATAGCTTTTGTGTTGTAGTCATCGCCAAAGGAACAATGCAAAGCTGTGAATCCAGGCCAGATTTTGGAGGAATGTTCATCTAAACCAATGAATGTGTTGAATGTACAGAAAGAAGTGGAGGCAGAAATGACCAGAATACACAGCGATGAGCTGTGTGATATTACTGAGAAAAAGAAGCGGTTGGTATGCAAATGTCACAAAACACTTAATGACAGTATGCAGATGTCGCAAAACACTTAATGACAGTAGCGTACCGTCTATCGTCATCATTCCATGCTAGTTGTGTTGTGTTTCCAATGACAGAGAACATTAGTCTTGCTCGTGGCCCGCTCATGTTCATGGGAAGTAAAACTAAACCTAATTATTCATTGTGATAAAGTCTCCATCACATTTATTTTCAACAATGACGGATTAGTTTTCTTCAATAGTTTTCCTTGAGATTCGTATGTGTTCTCTCACTGGCTCAAAGATAAGATTTTGCCCTTTTCTAAGGCAAACAACAAGGAAAAGAAAGTTCAAATAATATAACAGTTTTGTTATGGCTCCTCTGGGGATAAGTATATTTCCCGCTTTCTCACAGGAGCTCGTTTTGTATTATCTTTCTCTTGCTGATGGCGGAAATCAATTTTAATAGAACCGACAGGAAATGAGGATGTAAAACTTCAAATAGAACAAATCCTGCAAGGTTCAGAAATAATAAAATGAGATATGAAGTCTTTTTAAAAAAAAAAGTTTCAAAAATCTGCTGTGTTCAAATGTCTTCTGGAAAGATCTGATGCAATGGTTTTTGCTGACAACGCCTCTCCAGTAGTATAGCAAGAATATAATATTATAATGATAATAATGTATTGCATAGCTGGAATGTAAGAATATAAATATAAATTGGAAGCAACTTTTTGGGTCAAGGATAATGATATCCTACTTGAGGAAGTTTTTATGTTTATGAAAAGACGTATATAGAGCCAGTTTGGTCTTGTGGTTAAGGCAACAAGCTAGAAACTGGGAGGTCATGTGTTCTAGTCCCACCGTAGCCATGAAAATCAGCTGGGTGTTCTTGGGCCAGTCACTCTCTCTCAGCCCAACTCACTCCCAAGCTTGTTGTCGTGGAGAAAATAGGAGGCGAAAGCTTTATTAAATATGTTTGCTGCCTTGAGTTATTTGGAAAAATAATAAAGGTGGGGTACAAATAAATAACGAGAAACATTACGATTTAGCTTGCATGTAAATAATAAGACATATCATTGGATCCATTATTTTGCTTTCAAATGACATTGCCAGATTCTACAAGAAAAAATAATGCGTACATGATTTATTCTGAAAATTTGGCATTCTATCACCTTCCACTCCCATCAGCTTAGAATTTAGAGTGAATTTTAGAATTCTGTTATTTCCCATGTCTGATCCAAATAGTCCAGCCATAATTTGGGTTTTTGCCATGCTTTTGATAAAACCATTTCCAAATTATATTTACCTGAATATGTATTGTAATCCCTTAATACATGAAGGGGTAGGGAAAGAGCAGGAAAGTTGACGGAGTAGGGTAATTTCAGAGCAAATCAAAATTAGTTGCCTGCCATGGGGTAATTATAGGTCCATCTGAAAAAATGGAATAGTATCCCTCTTGGAATCATGCCATTTCATTCATATTATTTGGAGGGATTAACTACAACATGTACGTACATAATCAATGGTTTATAGTGTTTCAAGACACAAAATATTAGGTCTTAGTAAGGATTTGGAGAAAGTCATGATTCGGGATCAGTTTCAAAGTCTTATTAGTGGATGTAGTCAGATATTAGATTTACAAGACTGCCTTCCCACCTGCATATTTCATACTCAGTGTCAGAAAGAACAGAACTGGCTCACAGCCAGAGATTTTGTGGTGAAGGCTTGCGGAGATGGAGAAGCATTGAATCACTGAAGATGTGCCAGAAGATAAATACAGGTACCCTAATCCTTTTGAAAGTAATTTGATTACATTTCTTCTTGGTGAGCAATTCAGTAGAACACTGCCTGTACAATTTCCTTTTGGTATTTTCCCAAGAAAAACAGAAAGGACATTTTTTTTTGTTGCTGTTCTGTCTTTCTTACATGAAAACCACAACTTGATGGAGAAAGCCAGAATGACCATGAAGAATCCCAGTTGGGTAGGATGCTAGACAGAAGAAGTGGCCAACCTGTGGCTTTACAACTCTATTGGGCCTTCAAGTAAACTACAAAAATTCTCTGCAAGCGATGAGGTCAGTTCACTGGCAAGGAATAACTTTCCTTCCAAGTCTTAAGGGCTGTTCAGGAGAGAGGGTGTCTTCTCTATCTCTGGGGATGGTATTACAGAAAGTGGCCATGTCAATATAACCCTTATCATTGGCCTGGCTAATAAGGAGACATGACAGCAACATCTTCAATATACGGAACACACTGTATTGCCTATCTCTTTTGGCACAGATGTTTCCTTAGGCTGCACAGTCAAGAATTGCATCTGGAGGTGTCTTAATCTATGAAACTGCATATGGAAATATCTTAAAGTGTATGATCTACACTTTATCTCTTAGAAGGACAACCCATTTCTCTTCCTTTCCTACATCTCAGAATATGCATTATCACCTCCCTGGCCTTCACTGATTTTAGTTAACAGCTGGGTTCACTTCTGACACTAAACTATGGTTTGCTTATCCTTAGTTGTGGAATAATTCCCAATTGGCTTAGTTCTCTAACTACATCGAGTTCTAAAACATGGTTCATAAACTATAACATCTGCATTCACACAGTACATTAAGCCCCAACTGGGCAAAATGCATTAGGATAAGTAACCCAGACTGCGAAAGAAACTGGCCTGGTTGGTAATTTTGCAAGAGGCAAAGCATCACACATCAGGTTGTGGATGTTATTATGATTAAATGTATCTCTATAACAGCGATGTATCTACGACCTTTACTTCTAATTAACTATTCCATTTTCCAGGACCTTTATATTTACTTGATAGTGACAAAAAGAGAGGAGGAACTTTCTTCTATACATATTATTGAATCCGATTCAATACAGCTGGGTTGAAAATGCTTCCTCCAACTCACACGCATAGACACATAAACAGATGCACATGTTCAATACTTTCTCTCTCTCCACCTTTTGGTTCCCTGGTGTAGAACAAACCCCATGCCCCATATTCAGGACTAACATGGCCAGATGGCCAAACTGAGTTCTAAGAGAAGCAATGCAGTCGTTGATAATGAAACTCAAATTCTCCATTGTAAAATGGGTAATCATCATTAGTTCCTTTGGTATTCCTCATAATAACATTAATCATGAAACTCTCATTATATTTTAATAAGGCTGCCATATGTTAATTCATAGAATTCTATTGCAATTTGGCATTAGTTAATGCTCACTTATTGGAAAGTGATTCGTAAGTCTGTTTTACAATAAAGCTTATGAATTGGATCTGGTGAAAAGGAAAAATAATATTTTCCTAAATATTAGGAGTTAAACAAGGGAGATATATTTTGAAACTCTTCCCACTGCTTAAGCAAAAGAAGACATAAAATAAAGTACAAAGGCAATTAAACCAGCACTGTCATAATTGTGCAGATGACACTGTCTTATGAGTCTAAGTTACTGCTAAGCTGTAGCCCCCATTGTCATGTGGGGCAAAGCTTCAGTCTGCAAAGAAATGGATGGATAAGGGAGACAGGAAAGATAAGTTTGTGGTATTAATTAGAGTTAAAATCTCAGTTTCTCACTTTTGCATTTATGTTCCAGTCTAATTTCTTTCAGTCTCTCATTTTTGTCCCTTACATCAAATTCACTTTTTCAGTTTCTCATTTGTCAGGTTAGAGTTCTTATTTTAAAAATTCATCAATAAAAGCTCAACTAGCCTCTATGTAGCATGGTTTACTGACATAGTCTTCTGATGTGGAACAGATGTTGAAGCAGCGTAGTTAGAACTTTCAGACTCATGAATTTTCTAAAAAGGTATAAATTTTCATGAGCTACAACTCACCTCTCTCTGAATATTTTACCCTCTGAGGACACTCCACTACAGACCTCAAAGTAGCCATTTGAAAAAAAGAATGTTTAGCAGCATAATTGAGGAAAAAATTGCTGATTTCACATATATGAAATGGTTTCAGCCTATCTCAGGAGGTTGCAACAAACTTAGTGGATTTTTCAGACATTATGATGGTTATTGATAAGATACTTGCAATCTGTCTCATGTGCATCCTGCAGTTTGTATAACCAATCTGTCTTCTCCTTTCCCATTACCTCTTCCTACTGTAAATCCTATATCAGTCTAGCTATTCTACACACCCAATAAAATGGGCTGGAGTTCACTTATTCCTTTTATAAAATGTGTTAGGCTGAAAAGGCATTACCAGACTCCTTCTGATTTTGGCTACTATAGACTAACACAGTTCTTCTCCTAGCAGGTGAAGCAAAGAGGCTGGTATTTTGGGCAATGGGTCTTCCATGATTTTCACCATCTACAATCATTGAAGTCATTGTCAGTGTGCTCCTGGTGATACTATTACCAGTTCTCCATACTTCCAAACTTTCTGCCACCTTCTCAGCAATGTAAAACGGATCTATCTGATCTCTGTTGGAGGTATATGAGGTGGCTGAATAGTATGATGCAGCAAATACAAGTACAAAAAATAATAGTATGATTCAGCAAGTACAATTACAGGAGTATTGTTGAACTGTCCAAGTCTGTAGTCCTCCTCTGAAAAAGGGCTTCTTGGTTGGGGGACAGTTCACCATCTGTCTAGTGGAATGTAGACTGGAATCACACGAGGGAGGAGCTTTTTCCCAGAGGGTAAAGAGGCAGCAGAGCTTACATGTTTGGTAGGCAGGAAAAATGCAACGATGGCCCCTCCCTAGTAGTTCACAAAGAATATCTATAGTTATGCAGATAGTTAGTCTGGCAAGATTCAATCTGTAGGCAAACAACAAGAAAGAAACTACAGTACTTGAAAATAACTCTATGTGTCATTCCTGGATCTTGGGCCTGACAGTATACCAATACTATACTGGTATTTGTTGAATGATATTCAATGCAAACATTTAGTCTTAGTCTGCTTTTTCATCAAGAAAGAAAATTAGACAAATCCTGTAAATCCTTGCAGATAATGAAATGCATTCTTGCAAATTCTAATGCAAAGACAGATCACACCAGAGGCTACTTTTTAAATCAATCAATACAGTCTTGCAAGGATATAATTTAAACAGGGATAAAAAATTACCAAAACCTAGTAACCAAAACTACTAAAAATGCAAAGTTTATAGTCCATCTGTCTTTTTGCTTCAGGGAGCCAGTATTAAATTTATTGCTAAATAAAACAAATAAGCTTCACAAAAATTGGTGCCAAAATCTGCATACTCATAACAGAATTAGCAGAACTCTCTTGTTATGATGGCTGATTCTCAATTTGCATCTTTAAAGAGTTGTGACCACATCTAGGTTTCTGAATGGTCTTATGGCTTTGGAGTCCTGCTTGATTACCTTTTGAACAGGTGCTGTATGTGAGCAGGATTCTGCAATAAGGCCTGGGGGAATGGTAAGAGAACAAGAATCAGTTAGAATAAAATATTGTCCCAGCCAAAACTGAATGCCATTTACCTTTGGGAAATAATCACATTTATATCACTACTATACATATATATTAGAAAGCCTGCAGCTGATAAATAGGTTTTTTTGTTCCATTTAGCATGTATAATTCAGCCTCCATCACCCTTTGTACTGTAGAAGTTCTAGCCAGCTTTTCCTGGAATAGTGTGCATGTATGTGTATACAGCTTAACAATTTATTCTGTACCTACCCACTTCCTTCAATTCATTGTCTCTTGCTAACTCTGTCTTCTTCTTTCAACACCCTACTACTGCTATGGATTTTCTACACCAAGAGTGCCTTTGATCCCAGCAAAACCAACAATGTCCACCAAAGTTCGAATTATTATCTGACATGTATTGATTAAGTGAACAATGGGCAATTGCTTCTTAGAGATGATGATACTTGGTCCCAGTGCAACCTCTCTCTGCCCATACCTCTCATGCAATCCATTCTCAATCTACTGAGTCTCCAAACCATTTCTGAACACACAAAAAAATACCTGCGTGGAAGTGATAGACCTTTTCTTCTAAAAGGGATTAGGAGATGACTGTTAAGGTCACCCATTTGGGAAAACACCAGTCCTACCTGAAGCTATAATATGTAGATAATGCTCTTAAACCCTTGGGAGGGTAGTCCATTGTACTTATTAGAAATAAAAATTTAATCCTGTTTAATATAGTGGTTGAATTGTTAACCTAGATCTAGAGAGGTGGAATGTGGCTAGCTAAAACTCTGGATCAACATCTATAATCCACAAGAGGATCATCAAATATGTGCCTATAAAAAAGGGTGGCCGCACATATACCTGCATCATTGATTTTCCATCATCTCTTTCTTTTTAATTATAGTTTGTGGTTTGCTGAACACATATATAACTGCAGATTATAGCTATATATTTAAATACATATTACCTCCATATTTACTACTCAGGATTTCAGTAATCATGATGGCACTGTGACTTAAATATATGAAATTACCAATCTTAAAGCCTTTTTCTAAAAAATGTATTTTTTGCTTGTTGTAACATATCAGGAATATAGAAGCTCCGTTATACGATGCAGTGTCAACAAAAATCAAATTAAGATGTCTGACCTTTCCAAAGAATCTCCCTACTTTTCCAGATCATGAAGCTTAAAGAGTTAAAATCAGCTAGCTGCAGTGCTGCTGGCTTCATACCCCCCACTTAGCTGTAATAGTAGCAAACAGTTTTATTAGTAATAATAGTACTTAAATAGTACTAGTATTCATAATACTGTAGTAATAATGGTAAAGAAACATTAATTGTAGTCGTGTTAATAGTACAGTAGTACTGATGGTATATGTATCAGCCATTCTGGTGCCTCACTGCCCAAAGCTGTAGGGGGTAGGAACAACACAGGAGACAACTGGGGAAAACACACTGCTCTATTTTTCCTGTATTTCCAAAAATTAAAAGACAAAAGATTGACTTCTGAAGAAACAATAGCCTATAATTTGTGAAGGTGCCTGAGATATATGGTGAATAGATGCCAATTCTCTGAGCAATTTGTTTGCTAGATTTGGATAAATGTGGAATTGTGTGTGTATTGGTTTTAACATTCCAGCAATGGTCTGTTATGGGATTTCTGGGGAAACCTTTGCACCTTAGATGTGTTTCCAGAACTCCATTTTTCAACTCATCCAATGTAGTCTCAGTTTGAAACCATTGGAATAAGAAGTGTATTCAGTATAAGTGGTGGGGGGGACAAGGACTGAACCATGTGTGAAGAGGGGGATCAGCCTTGGGTCATTGTGCATGACCGAGTGAAGAAGGGGCAACCTCCAGAAGGACCATTAGATTATATGCCAAGGTCAGGAGCTTTGGTGCTCAGAAGGAGAAATACTTGTAAACATTATGCAGCCATCAAAACAATAAATTAGAATTACTGTCATTTGACTCATTTCCTTTCACCCCAACATTAATTTCTCCTTCTGAGCGCAAAGTGATATATAACCAGTCCTCACACTTAAGACCATTGGAGCATCCCCACAGTCCTATTATCAAAATTCAGCTGCTTTGCAACTGGCATCTATTTATGATGGTTGCAACTTTCCTAGCCAGCTTCTGACAAGCAAAATCAATGGAGAAAGCCACATTCATTTAATGACTACATGAATTACTTAACAACTGCAATGATTTGCTTACCAACTGTGACAAAAAAGGTCATAAAATTGGGCATGACTCACTAAGCCACCACCTTGCTTAGCAATGGAAATACTGATCCCAATTCTGGTTGTAAGTCAAGGGCTATCTGTATTATTGGATTGTTTGTGTATTGACTAGAGAATTTTTAGCTTTGCACACACTAGAAATTCTGGGGACATCAATAATGTTTCTGCCTCTTTTCATATAAATGTGTATAGTAATTTTAAATTATTTGTGCATACTGTCTCTCTCATTTAGCAGATTCATAAAATAATAATCAGATTCACTTTTAACCTCCCCATAAATACCTTCATTGCCCAGAAGTAGGCAATGTGATACCCTTCAGATGCCTTAGGACTATGTTGTACATCATCAATCATCACTGGCACTGGCATTTGGGCTGGGGCTGATGGAATGGAAGTCCAAGACCGCCTATCTCCTAAACTCTAAGAGACATTCTTTGAAGCTACTGCATCATTTGGTTTAATGAATGGACAAAAGACAATTATTTTTATCAATATATTCTTTATACGAAATATAACTTCATTTATATAAAGCATTCTTCCTCTTCCAAATACCTATATGGGTACTTCCACAACAATAATTTTAAAACTGTGCTGTTGAAAGTAGATTGTTCAATAATTTATTCCTTTTCCATCTTATGCATATTTAACAAGCTTTTTCTGTTTATGTACACATAAACCTGTAAGCATTAATTTCTCATTGCAACCTGACAAAGTTCTGTTAGAGAAATTGCACACTAACAATAATATAATCTTATAAAAAGAACTTAATTATTTATCTCCAAAATGTAATTCTGTAAGATGTCATTTCCCCTAAGCTTGTTATGCAAAAGTGTAAACGTTACAAATTATCTGGGCTAATTCATTCGTGGAGTGTTTAAGACTTTAACAAACTTAGGGTGAACTTTCTTCTTGTCACCTTTATAACTGCTATTAAAAACTTCCTTTGGAATAAATTATTACCATATCTAAATTATGATTTTTCACAGATTATCTTTTTCATGTTGGGTAATAGAAGCAGTTCAAAAGCATGTAAAAATGCAAGTAGATAAATAGGTACCACATCGGTGGGAAAGGGAACAGCATCCGTGCGCCTTGGCAGATAGTCATGCTGGCCACATGACCACAGAAGTATCTTGGGACAAATGCTGGCTCCCCCAACCATGAATTGGAGATGAGCATCACACCCCAGACTTAGCCATGACTGAAAGAGGACCTTCACCTTTAATCGAAGCAGCTACCAGTTTTTTTTGCAGAGGGGAGAAGAAACCACAGGAAATATCAATTGGGCATAGAGAAGTAATCTCTGATCCGTGAATACAAAAGCAAGGAAGTGCCTGAATATATCTTGAGAAAGGATGGGCACATTGATCAGTTTTGCTTGTGCTCAATTCTCATTGTTCAGTCACTGAATTTTGCTTTGGTCCTACTTGGGTGTCAGTTCCTGAATTTGGATCCAACCTTCCCCAAAGGTTTAATTAAAACTGCATGCAAGTTTATGGTTTGTCTTTCCTGATAGGATGCATCTTAGCCATGTTTTTCCCCAGTGAGGCACTATCTTGGTTCGGTTATGGGGCTTGTGTGCTCTGAAGAAGATGAGAGCTATGCCAGAGGTTCAACCATACTAGACAGATCTAATCAGAGGAGCCAGGCAAAAAGTGTCTCCCTCTCAAAAAATATGAGATGTAATTTACAGAAACCCATACCAGTTCGGTTGTCTCCTGGGTCAACAAGGACAGCACTAGATGTTGGGGTTCCTGGACAGCTGGCGAAAAATGAGCTACAGGACCCTGGAGAAGGAAATGGCAACCCACTCCAGTATCCCTGCCAAGAAAACCCAATGGACAGTAACAGAAGACTAAAAGATATGTCGCCCATCTCACTGTTGAAGTGAGTACATATCACCACTCACATGTGGTTGTAACATTATTCATCACATATTGTGTTTTTATGACATAGATATTCTATGCGATTCCATAGTTACTTCAATAAAGCTGTTATGATTCTTATGTTGATGATGGCTTCTTCAGAAGATGCTGGAGTCAATCAACAGCATCTTAGGTATAACTAGGAAAGTTTTGTGACTGAAGTCCAGAAATTTTGGACATGAGAAGAATATAATTTGATGGCCAGAGGTTATTATTCTTTTTCTAGAACTGTGTGGGTGTGGTTTTATGTAGATTTTCAGGATTTGGAGAAGTAATTGGGTGAGTTATTCAGTTAAAATAGGTCCATCGAATCTAGGTAAAGGTAAAGGTGACGCTGCTAGTTATGACCAACTCTAGGATGAGGTGCTCATCCCCATTTCCAAGCCGAAGAGCCAGTGTTTGTCCAAAGATGCTTTCATGGTCATGTGGCCAGCATGACTAGATGCCAAAGGCGCACGGACATGAATCTACCAGAGTTCTAAATATCTGTTTTGGTACTTATTTTAGAAAATAATGCTTTGCTATTGAATTTCTGTTCTGCAAACTT
>JANHZU010002238.1:136374-153251 GCA_032468055.1 Acrochordus granulatus | reverse complement strand
CGGACTTAAAAATTTTCGATAAGAAAGACAAAAAAGTCTGGATAATGGACATTGCAGTACCTGGACATAGCAGAATAGAAAAGAAAGAAATTGAAAAAATCACAAAGTACGAAGACCTGCAAATAGAAGTGGCAATTCTATTCAAGTGAATTGTGGCAAAAAAAAGCAAAGATATTATCCACAGAATAGACATGTTGGGTGCAACCCCAAAATATATGGAGTACTACTTGAAAACCACTGGCACTGACAAAATCATCAGTCAATTGCAAAAGGCAGCTTTATTTGGAACAGCTTAATACAGCTGTATTTTTAACATGATCAAACAACATCTGTCTATCCCAGGTCCTTGGAAAGGTCTGGATAGATTGAGAAGGGGATAACAATGACAAATCTAGTCTAAACATACAGATGACTGTGGAAACAATAAAAACAACAACAATAATAATAGTTGTTGCCATGTGAACAACTACTTGTTTTGATATGGTACAGTGTTTATAGCAATTTATTATTGAAAGTTGGAAATTCTAATAATTATATTAATTGGACAACATTTACTGGAAAGGAGTCAAAAAGCTACTATGTGGCGCATGGGACATTTCTGTCACTATTGATAACTGACTAACATGGTAAGCTTCCATTTGTATTTCTATGATTAGAAAATATTTTTAGAAATTTGATACGAATGGAACCTACAACAGAATGTTGAAGCAAAGAATGCTGAAGTATTCTATTCATGATTTTCCATTTCATTCCCCCCTTCAGTTTTTTCTTTCTTTTTTCTTCAAACAGTCTATGCACTTTCCATAAACTAAGCCAGTTTAACTGGTTTATTCCTGCTAATTACTAGTTTGGGAGGGAATCCTTATTTTCCTTTGGGGAATCTAGGAGTTTCTATAAGTTTCTCCGGAACGTGAATACATCTCCAGAAGAGTTCTACTTGACTAAGTTATCTTATTAAGCTTATTCTTCAATGTGATGGGAACTACATTTTAATTATATAATAATGTATTAATGTCACCTTCCCCACAATATTTCCAAAGATGTATTTAACGCTGTGAACCACTAAGGTTATATAAATTGATTTCATTGACTGAAGGGCTATTTAAAGCAAATTTGACTGAACCATAGCTTTAAATCAAATCTTACAACTTAAATTTTGAATAGCTTCAAACTATAAGATTGAATCAAGGCCCTAAAAATGCTCTCAAAAGATTTTAAGGTGAACTGGAGATTTAATGGACTATTCTCAAAAATTATTGCAACTTATATTTCCATATATGAACCAAGCTGGAGGAGGTGAGTGTTGGAAGGGGCTCTTTCATATTGAGATAGTCAGCTAGATTTTAATCATTTCCATAAATCCTAACTGTCAGAGCACAGAGATGAGAGCTGGTGTGTTATTTCCTATCACTCTTCCTATCACTCTTCCTCAAGCAGATTAATTTAGAAAAGAGACTCAGATGTTTCTGCTACTGTTTTTTTAAACTGGTTTGCTTCTTATGTAATCTTCCACCTTTTGCCAGACTAATTCTCAATCTATTTGTTTGACCTATATGTAATCGATCTGCAATTTTTAGCCTTTTCACTTCACATTACACTTTTCACTTGTTCTCTCCCATCTTCAGTTTTTTTAAAAAAATCATTGACTGTTTTCCTATTTGTCTCTACCATCTCTTATACAGAACAAATTAATCTTTTTTTCATGACTAAATCTGATATAGTGTCTTGTTCTTAAAATAATATGCATAATATAGGATTTTAAAAAAAACAAAGTTTCACAAATAACATACAGAACCTTGCCAATGAGTCATGCCAACAAAGCTTCCCATCCCAAAATGGTGGTAGTTAAATCTTTAGAAAGATCTTACTGTTTAGTCAACTTTAAAATGTTTTGCTTTGCTATCCTCACTTCCTCCTTAAAAGAGTTATTTGGATTTTTTTTCAAATTTCACTGCATTAAAATCCTTGAATTGTCCAGCTCACAATTCACAGGGTTGATGTCCTCTGAGTGTGTTTTATCTCTGCTATTTATCCTATTCTACCAGAAAAGAAACAATTGCTGGTATTTCATTGCTTCCTCATCATAGTTAAATCCTTTACTGAATTAAATGTTGAAATTTTTTGAACTAAATTTATTAAAGTCTTGTTTTCAAATCTCATTTGAAATTCATTTTCAATTTGCATAAAATTTTGCCACTTTGAAATCTCAAATTTGAATAAAATATTGACTGATTTGTAAATGCATGTGAACAATATTCTTCATATCATTATTTAAAATGGGGACACTACAAACTCAATTCCATTATTTAAATTACACATTGAGTACCTCAGGTCTTATTTTCAAATATGACATATTACAATGATGAGATATAATTTATTACAACTTTATTAGAAGTTCTGAAGCATGCTTCTGTATATTAATAATTAGCAACTGAAACACAAAAGGCTCCCCACGTTCAAACAAGTACCGTTAAGATCTTAATTTGGAGACATATAATTTTTATTTTCTCTTGCGGGAATGAAATATCAACGAAACTCAATTATTCAGATAAATCATAGATCCATTCATGAAATTTTATAGATACTTTTTGAATCTAAGCCTAACTGCAATCTGCAGGTTATAGAGTTACAATTCACATTCCCACAAAGACAGAATGGCTCCCTATCACAAAAAGACAGCCTATTCCAGGCTTCTCTGGACTCTGAAGATAGAATGCCCTTTAAAACAGTGCAAAACCTGGTAGAGTTTTTGGACAAAGTCTGAGAAGACAACAGAATTACCACTTTTTTTTTTTTTTTGCAGCCTTGATTAAAGTTCAAATGCTCGGGAAGCCAGAGACATCTAAAAAACTGGGGCAGAGAAATATTTCTTTCTGAAGTTTTTAGTTCTATATAAACAGATAAACATTTACCAGGAATCCATGATTGCATTTACTGTTTTCTATGTAATGCTAGTTTCATTGTCTTTACTTCTGTATAAATTATGGAATTGGATATTTAATATCAAATATCAGGAAATGTGCATGAATATTGTATTTTCTTTTGAATCCCTTATGATTTAGAATTTTTCTACACTAGTTTTTGCCTGACCTTGCTTCATAAGAAGTAATTTTTCACTGATTCCTTCTAATCACTAGAACAGTGGCTGCAAGGCAAAAGGAAATTTTGGAAAAAATAATCTCTTCCTTTGAATATCACACAGAAAATAGAAAAACTGAACCTAAATCATAATAATTGTATCACCAAAGACAATGAGAGAAATGAATGTTTATAAAAATAATATTAAAAGTTGGGATCATAGAGATGGGAGATTGAATAATATTAAGCACCACAATCAAGAGACCTCGAATTACTCCAGGAGTTCAAAGAAATACAGATTGTGATCCCCCTCACCCCAATTTTATCTCTATAACAGCAGTCTTTAGAAACAGGCTGGGTTGAGAGACAGCAACAAGACAAAAGATATTCAGTGAATTCTGTGATGGAGTGAGGACATGAACTTGAGCCTGTACAAATCCAGTGCAATACGTTAATATCCAGAACACTGGCTCTCAACATGTTGTCAGTTATAAACAAAAATTATCTTTATCCTGAAAGATACAATCCATTTCTCTTAGAGATTGATTTTAATGGATTTTCCTATTACAAAATACTGCTTAATTTGTCTTCCATTACCTCCGGATGAGACAGATGAAACATCCTTATTTTTGCCTTTCTGGTTTAATAATTTAATATACATATTCTTTTCATGATTAGTTTTACTGGCAAATCAGTGAGCAAGCTGGTGGAATCCTACTGGGACCCAAGGGCTGGAACTTTCTTCCTTCTGTCACCTTTTGACAGTTTATGCTATTAATTACCCCAATCAACCAGAGGACAAGCACTTCTCTGTCTGCCAGCTGGCAAGCTTGGCCTCTAAAAGCTGCCAGCCATGAAGATTTAAAACCTGTAACAAAGGACTGTTAAGGTAAACAGTTTATGGAATAACGCAGAGAGGATTGGTAGGCTCTCCTTGGTAATTAAAGGTAGACCTTCACATTATAATTTCTTTCTTTCTTTCTTTCTTTCTTTCTTTCTTTCCAAATAAAGAGTATGAGAAATTAGTAGAAAGAAGCATTGCAGAAATATTGCTCTGATCAAGATGAGGCCATGAGGTATTATTGTTAAAAGATAGTGTTTTGATAACAGAATATTTAGATTTAAGTCAAAGGAAAATTATGGACTTATTTTTATTACACAGTTTTGTCTTGCAAGTTTTGCACTTTTTTCAAGAATTGTAACATGGCCAGTGCCAATAAAATGACATTTGTAACATCACATTTTTCATGTACTGTGAAACATGACAGGTCTCCTCATAATTTTATAAGATAAATTCAGCTGACAAAGACTTATTGAGTTTTCCCAGTTCTAGCTCAACAGGTAGCAGTTTGGATAAATTATCTTTATTTGTTTGTTGGAAAAAATATATCATCAGGCTGCTTACAGCTTCAAACCTATGGGTGCTTCACTTCTCAAATGATTTCTCAAAACATTTCTCAACATTTTCTGGAAGCTATGCAGCCCCCCTGTTTCTAAAAAATATATGGTCATATTGTTATATTTTATGTTTGCAATGTGTCCATGTTCAGTCCATATCTTGGACCCTCATATGGCTATCCTAAATTCCTGAAGTAGATATGAAGAAATGTCTCACTGGAAACAATTATATTTCCTTTTTGTATTGGAGTTGCTTTGCTTTGTCTTTGTTATGTAAACTGCGTCATCAAAGCAAATCAAAAACACTTCACAGAGGCCTATGCATCAGTGTCTGGTTGGCAATTTGAACTTAATGTTCCTTCTGAATCTGAGATTACAAAGAAAAGGATATTAATCCTAAAACTGTGATTTGTTTTAGCACTTATCACTTATCATTTATCACTTATTTTAACACTAAGTACTTATCAGAAGTTGGTGAGATATGATAACAGTTTGTGCAAGAGAAAGTAATTATAGCAATAGCATCATGGAACATTTTTTTTTCATATGTAGTTTCCAATCTGCTTGCAAAGTGGATTTGATGTCATGCTGATCAGTTGGTTATCATTTTCCATTTTTCTTGGACCCAGATCTGTCCTTCTGCTTTGAGTTGATGGGAAACTTTCATGTTCAAGGAGAAACTATTGTTCAAAAGCAATTGTAATTCATTAATTTCAGTAACCATAGAAGGAGAACCTCGTGTATCCTATTTCTCAGGTCCTGCACTCTGAGTACTGAAGGCAGTAAGATGGAAACAGCTGGACAGAAAGTGACTGATACATCTCTGATCATCTAATCTGTCATTGACAGTTTTTGTTTTGTTTTTTGCAAGCAATGCAGACTCACACAGAAGTGAAAATGTAACTTACAATATTTGGATAATGTCACTGCTTAGAACCATCTTCTCAAGCTTTCCTTCATTTCACTTATGAACTAAAACAATTTGGGTGATAAAAAGACTGGTTCTCTGAAAGTGCCCATCGTCCAGTCCTGTCTAATAAACAAGAGAAAGTACTTGGATTCTGAGTAGCAGGCTCTATGTGTAACTGATAAACTTTCTATCTGTTTCTCCCTGTTTACACTTCCCTTAAAAATTAGTCCTGCAGTTGTAAAAGTACTCCTGAACTCCACAGATGGGATACAGAAAACCACAATAAGTAAGAGATCTGTTGAAAACTGGCTGCCTTGTCTTTGAGTGTAACAAAAGAAAGAGATTGTATACTTTCCACTACAAAAAACAACATCACCAGGATAGTGTCAGATTTCAGTATATTGTCAGTTTTATTTTATCCCTTTTTTTTTTCTAAATTACAGGTAGCCTAGGGAAGTCTTCTCCAACCCAGCAGATTTTAGGGATGTCAGATAACAGTTCTCAAAATTCCCAGTCATAAGAGCCAGGTTGATGTAACTATAATTTTAAGAATAGTAACACATTTGAGTGGCTACGTTCTATATTTTCTGGAAAAAAAGTAGAGCTTTCTACATTTGTATCTGGTAAGATCTACTTCACGGATTAATGCACTGTTTTAGAAAATAAATTCTGATTATGTTTATATCTTTACTTTTTGACATAGCATACCTTATACAGATAATCCTTGAGCTAAGTGTGCTGTAGGGGCCCTGCGGTCTTTCATCTTTATGAATGACCACAGGGATGCTGGAACACACCCTCCCTCTCTCTCCCCATCCCTCCCCTGCTCTCCATCCCTCCTTGAAACAGCCACCATTTTTGGTGTGCCAACAATTCCTTGCAGAAATAGTAGCTGCCTTTGGTGCTTTCTGCCCTAATTAACTGGCTGTTGGGAGACAGCAAGTCTCTCTTGGATCTTGCATGCAGAGGTGACAGGTTCAGGATGAGCTTCCCAGAATCTTTCCCTTGCTTAACCTTCTCCCTCCTTCATAAAACCACAATTCTTAAATGAAGAAAACAGGGGAAAAAAATTGGGAGGGACAGACTTGTTGATCTTTCTACCAGAAGAGAGTTGTAGTCTCTAGATTGCTAATTGATCAGGGCAAAGGCCCAGCACACAAGCACAGCTTCATTAACCAAGCATGGAGGCTTGTTTGGAAAATGGTACTTGGCTCTCATCTAGCTGCACATTCATAAAGATGAAATTTCCCTGCCAAGGAAGGAGGAAAAATGTTTTGCTGCTTGTCTTCCTCCTTTATGAACCTACCTGGGCACTCTATGCTCTGCTTAACAACTCACATATTTATTTAACAACCACATCAGGGAGAGCAGGGGTGGGGTTATCCCACTTAACAGCCATCATCACTTATGACCATAATGGGCAAGTTCTGTTATGATTGTAGGTCAAGGACTACCTGTATTTGCATTTATCTTCTTGTGGTGAAATCTTCTACGTGAAACAGGATAATAATATTTTCTGATGGCTTTCTTAATATAATGCTATGCTCAGTCTTACTATAAAATAGTACATTCTGCCGCTGTAACATATAGAAGAAAACATTTTATTTTATTTATTTGTTCATCATATTTAGATAGCTGCCATAAAGTGACTCTGGGCAGCATACAATAAAATTAAAAACAAACATACAAATTAATATTAATTAAAACATTAAAATTATAAAAAGGCAAAGCTAAAAGCAAAGTAAAAATATATTAGGTGAACAGGAGATTTTAATTACTCAAAAGCCATCTTAATAGTTTGCCAGATTACAATCAGGTTATGAAGGACCTCTGGAAAGCTAAAATGAAGGGGCAAGGATGTTCCATAAAATGGGGCCACAGCAGAAAAGGGACCCACAGCAGGCTTCTCTGCTGATCGTGAGATGGGCAGATGTAAAATTCATGTATATCTGCATTATTTTATACATAAAATTCTATTACAAAGCAGTTTATGGATAGTAACAATGATTTAAAAAATCAGAAAGTCAAATAATGAAAAACAAAAAAATAGAGAAAGCAAGTTAAATTCCATGAAACGAGAAAACAAAAAACCTTCCTAAAATTATAAACAATTACTTAAAACACAAAGAAAAGTGTGTGATTCTAAGAGTAATAAATTGTGTTAATCATTATCAGTAATAAATATCAAAGAAATGCGACAGCCTCAGATTTGGCCTTCAACAAATGGGAAACTAAAGGAGTAACACAGCACTGGAAATTCAGGCAAAAATGAGTGTAAAGAGAGGGTGCACTCCCTGCTTCTGGTCTGACTTCCATACTAATGTCTCTCACTGGATATATGAAGTCCGTTTACTAAAAAAAAATAAGAAGTAACTCTTGGAGAAAAAAATCTACCTAGATTCACCTTGCATAAAAGCTGGAGTTGTTCCTGGCTATAGTTCGAAATGTTCTCATTTGTAACTTTGTCATTCATGATATGAGACACAAAAGTAAACACAGTTTCTGGAATGGTTGGAAATGACATGTCTGCATTTGGTAGAATTGTGACAGATCAGGTCATTCTGTCTGATCTTTTTCAACAAATGTTGCAATCAAACTATAGAAATTATAAGCTAACCAAAGTTGTGAACTATATTTTGATGAAGCTCATAAACACAAAGTAAAAAATAAAGCATACAAGAAAATATTTAAAAGTGTGCAAAATACTTACAGCGTATGGTGTGAAAAAATAATTTCTTGTATTTCCTTTACTGTGCTTCTTCACTGAGTTGATGTAGGACTGACAAGTATGTTTGTGTGAATTTAGACTTCTAAATGAAACAAAGCTGTGAAATTATTCCAAACCTAACACACCTCAGCTGATGTACTTACAACACCTTGGCTTGCTGATTATTACTTCAAGCTGTGTTTGTCTTTCCTGCCTAAGACCAATGAAGAAAAAGCAAGGTTCAAATGGTATTTGCATCGTTATCTATAATGCAATATCAGGTTTTTACACAAGAGAAGTCATTGGAATTGAACATGAGAGAAACAAGTTGCAGGAAATATTATAAGATAACACTTCTTACAGCACTGAAAATGTACAATTTGGAATTTCTGACTATAGTATAGTTTCTCTCTTGATTCTTTCCTGCACCTTTCTAACAAATAGATTAAATAATTAGATTGGGATCGGAAATAAATAAATAAATAGACATTTATTTATTAATTTGGAGCTCAATAATTTTCTGCCAAGTAAATATCTTTTTTCTTTCTTTTCTAGTTTTCTTCAACTTTTTTATTTTCCTGTACTTTTGTTTTTGCACTGATTTCTCTTTTTTTGTATTTACTATAAATTAGTTTCTGTCAGTTTTTATCTTTTGTTTAGAAGTTTTAATAAAAATTACATTTTAAAAAATAGTTTCTTTCCCAGTCAAGAACAAATCACTGTTTTGCTATTTCCAACTTATGAAGGTGTAGAACATCCAAAATAGGCACTTAGATGAAAAGACATCATCCCCAATCACCACTAGTTGGTAACTGGGTTATCCGTCAGTTGCATATCTGAGCATTTGCTCCATCTGCATTCACTGAACACATGAATTTTAATAACTTGAAGAAACACAAAACTTTTTAGAGCTGTTATAATTTCAAACACATCTTATCAATAAGTTGTTGATAAGGAATATCTAGATGGTGATAGACTTAAATATATTTGCTTGCCTTGAATAGCTCTTAATTTTTCCCTGGCAGAAGAAAATTATAATGGGAAACAAGGTGCTATAATGTAATTTCTTAAGGTACATCCTCTGATTCCCTCATTTTTCTCCCAGTTGTGACTTTTTAGTCTCAGCTCTCTGGAAAAGGCTGGGAAAAATGCTGGGAAAGATGGCAAACAAAAGGATGACCAGCAGCAAGGTGGAAGGACCCAGTTACAGTGATGATGAGTGTACCATTGCGAAACTTGAAAGAACGGATTAGGATAGATCTTATGGAGAAGATCTATCTCTGCGGTGGCTACAAGCTGAAAATAATTCCATGGCATATAATAAATCAATTAAAAATAATGTGATTTGTATATTGATCCTTAAATTTCTGTATTCAGTCTCACGTTATTCCATATGAAATCTTTAACAGCAATTGCATTCATATTAATATGCATGTTGCAGGGATACACTTTGCTTTTTTTATATACTAATGTCATTCAGAAATTCTGTCCTGTAATGAAACTGCAAATAAAATATGATTGATCTAATCCCAAGCAGGTATGATTTGAGTGGTGCCATTATGGTAGAAGGAGCATCCTGAGACTCCCAACCTCTTTTTGAGGTTTGTCATTGCTGAAAACCATTTTGGAAGTGGAAAAGCAAGGAAAACTAAAGTGTAAAATACACATCACAGTTTAAAAACAATCCAGACCTCAAAGCAGCCACGCCTACATGTATAATGGCTAAATTTAAACTGGAATTAAATCACAGAATTAAAGAGTTTGTGCTAAAGACTGCACAAAGTTAAAAAAAATCTAAAATTTAAAATTGCATTTTATTTATGTTAGCTTTTAATCTGCTTTGTCTAATTAGGTGTGAATTAAATGTATGCAGCATTTTATTATTTACTTTTGGGAGTGGTGCTCTTTCTCCCATCTATTTCTCCAGCTCTTCTCTCTTTCCATCTCTTATACACACACACATATAAACACAACAGTCTTCCTATAGGCTGACAAATGAAAATAATCACAACGTTTCAGAAGAGATCTAAAGAGCAGAAGAGGCTGCATTTGTGAAAGGACATTGGGTAGGAGGAGAAATAAGGAGGGGGAGATGGTTAAAGCCTGACAGCGGTGAAATGAAACAGATAAATTTCTGAATTCTTTTATCTTGTAAACATCCTAATTATCAACTTCAAAGGAAGGAGGATGTTCCTTTTTCTGTGCCAAACTGGGAGAAAGTAGTTTCCTTCAAGTCTCGTATGGGAGATATGAGGAGCCTTTGAATGGATCATTGATTTTTATTAGTAGCAATCAGGTGAGAAGTATTCTGGTGTGTGGCACAGGCCTTCATTAAAAAGTGCAAAATGGAACGGTGGGTAGTTCAAAGGAGCTATTTGTTTCAGTGCTTTTGCTAAACTAGGTTGTAAGCTTACCAGGTTAATGGAGTTTTTTCTTAGCAGCCTTCATAGGGGAGTCGTTTCCCTGTTCAGGAGATTTTTCTAGAGTCCTTACTAATTGCTGACTAACTAATTGACAATATAATGTTACAATTATTTTGGGTTATTGCAATGATTAGAATTTGTGCCCAAGTGATGAAAAGGAATGAGCTGTCCATGTAGGCAGAGCCATGATTTTTTCCTACATAGATTTTTGCAGAGTTTTAGAGTATTTTTTAAAAACTGCATTCACCTAAATATGTTCATTTTAACTTGGAGCTTATTATATAGAAAAAGTGCATACAAATTATTTTTATTATGCATTACATTTAAAGTAATTTTGACTGTGAAAGGTTTGTGTGAGATTTCCAACTGCCCAGTGCTGCACAAAATATGCTAAGAGCCTTTCTAAAGAAGGCTATTACTTTAATAATAGCCTTTCTGAAAAAAACTATTACTTTCTAATAGTTTTTCTAAAGAGGAGTGTGACGGACGGCAAAATAGTTTATCCCTTCAATTGTTTTTTGTCCTATGAATCAAATCATCTTATGACTCTATCCTACCCAAATGAAAGGGTAGCTCTTCTTAAAAGTCCATATTGAATTGAGTTGCAAAATAAAAAATATCATCTCAGTCCCTTTAATCCAGTAAAAACATGTAGCGCCTAAAATTGGAAAAGGAATTTGATGTCCTATACAGAAAATTCCACAAACATTTCTTTTGGAAATAATAATTAAAAAATAAAATAATAATTAAAACATATTTTATAATTATTTAAAATAATTTATATTTTATATTTTTATAATTATTTAAAATAATTTATAATTATTTAAAATAATTAAAAATTAAAATTGATAATTAGCTGCATTTCAAATGTTCAAGAAATAGTTATATAAGATTGTCATTCTCTGTATAGTGATATGGTTTGTTCTGCTGAGTGACATATCATATAACCAGATCCTTGCAAACTGAAGTTCATACAAATTCCATTGTCTCTCAAACTTTAAATTACCCTTCCTGAGCCATATTTTATTGTGTAAAATTAGTGATAATCTAGGTATAATAATTACAGTCATTATATATTTATTTTATTTATGTCCCGAGGCCAACAAAATTCTTACACACTGATCAACTCACACAAGCAACAACAAAGAAATGAATACATGTATAGGTACAGTATAATCTACCATGAATTTTTAACAATGTCTTTACTTACAATAGCAAGGAAGGAAGGACAATTACAATTACTTTCATAATAATAAAAACTATTTCTGAGAGGAATCTTAATTAAAAGCAATTGGAGATGGACAAATTCTTGATGATTTTAAGTTACATCTTGATAATGATACGGCAGCACATTTATGTTTATTTATGCTTATTTATAAAACTTCAAAAATTTCCCAATAACCGTGGAAAACAAGTGGGGCAGCACATCGGATCTGATTTATCATCCTGTTAAAATACCTTGATTGTGATTTCTCCAATCTCACTCAAGTGCTAAAGATGTAGGCAAACAGAATTTGTTCAAATGAACAATCAATAGAACATAACAAGTTACTGGCAATATAGACAAAATATAATGATCTTTGAATCCCAAATTTCCAATCTTCACTCAAGATTCATATCTACCAATGACAGTCTACAGTGTGACCTATAGACTTACAGCTATTGTTATGATAACATTATGATACAGATCTGTTATTGATAACATTATCTTATCAATGAACAAAGAAACTACATAAACAGATGTACAGGAAAATATGATTCTCCTAAAATACTCTGTGCAGAATTGATGTGCTGAGATCACCTTATCTCCAGGTCAACAGGAAATGCAGAACCAGATACAAACTGCTGTTGTAACTCAATAGTAATTTCAACAGGAATGTATGAATACAGTGAGGCAGGAAGATTTAGCATATCTAAATAAAGTTTAATACACATAATGAATGGTACTGTTATAAATTTGATTTATCTCTCTCCTTATCTCATCCTTTAAAATTATTTGGTTTACTATTTCTTACTTTTCTATGTCAACAAAATAACTACAGGTAGTCCTTAACTTACAACCATTAGCTCAGCAACCATTCAAAGTTCTGATGGAACTCAATAAAGCTATTTCTGACCTAAGCACAAAGTTATGGCCATTGCAGAGCGCCCATGGTCACAGGATAAAAATCTGGCAACTTGGCAGTCCATCCAGACTCACAATACCAGGGACTCTGCAACTCTCCCTCCCAAGTATTTCCCCCCATCTATGTCTTTCTGACCCCCTGCCCTCCTGGGTTCTACCACTTCAGCTGACCATCACAGGCTTCTTGCTTCTGCTGCTGACAAGGTGTGCCCAGTCTGGCTTTGCACTGCAGACATGGGGAAAAAAGCCAAAGGAAACTTCTGAGCTGCAGGTCGCCAAAACACTTCTTTGTAAAGAGCTCTTGGGAGGGCTGAAGCTAGCTTTGAAGCTATGAAAAATAAAAAAAAGATGCTTTTTGACTGATGGTAAAGGTTAACTGGGACAGCAGAGTGCAGGGAAGCAGAGGTTTCAAAGTACAGGGTAGTGAGGGCGACTGGGGCTTCAGCTTCCCAACTTTCAACTTTCTATTTTCCTTCGTGTCCAGAAAAACTATAAGTGATATGTCATTACATCATTTTTCCAGTCCTTTAACATAAAATGCTATTTGGTAGATGAGTATGAAATATTCTATTTGAATGTCTAGAAAAATAATGAAATAATGCATTGCTTGGCTTGCTTAAAAAATTGGCTCATAGTATCTTCATATATGATTGTGATGCTGTACATCTGACTATAAATTACATTGAATTTTGCAGCTCTGTGTGTATCATCATCATCATCATGTATTATAAATGAATCCACTGGAGAACGATGGTCTATTTGTTGCAGGTTATAGATTATAACCATCATGCTGACCCAATGTGGGTCGGTAGATTTTTAATTTTCTGTCTAGGACTGAGAGAGAATGAGCGGCTCAGAGTCATGAAGTTGTTTGCACTCAAAAGGGAGAATAAGAACTTAGACCCCCTTGCTCCTAGTCCAACACTTTAATTAGTACACCACACGAGCTTTTGGATGTGTAATATTGTGTGTGCAAATATGTGTACACCTAAACATAAAAGTATGTGGACCTGCTCCAGGAAGGAAAACAACTGGCAACTTGTTTTCTGGAAAAGAAAAGTGAAAGGGAACACCCATATGGAATTTGGCCAATGGGAAGATGTGACAGCTTATAGTCTGGTCTGCAAGTTGTTGCCAAATTGTCTCAGTTAAGGAAAGATTTTCTTAAACCAAGAAACATAAGCTTTTATTTAAGTCAAACTAGCATGAACACAGAAGAGGAACATCTGAAATGATCGCAACCACCAATTGTCCTAAAAGAGAAAGGATGTTACATGTAGTACCAATCCTTTATATTTCAGTATAAATTTAAATTTATCCTCAACATCTTACCTTGTGTTCAACAAGCAATAAAAATTAATATCAGATAATATAATGAAGTCTTTAGGCCTCTGTGAAGCAGCATACATGGCAGCAGATATTATAACCAATTGTCAATAAATCACTGGATAAATACAACACCTAAGTTTGGTTTGAATAAATTAAAACAAAATAATAGAATTTGAGAAAACTTAACATATTTTGTATAAATTTTCAAGGATTCCCAAAGAAGGAAGACTGTGGCTGAATATAATTGTGATGAATTGTGCTGTGGCATAAAGAATATTTTAATGATATTTGCAACTTTCATAATGCCAGGAACATCCAAGTAATAAGACACTGAACATAAACATTGTCTTGATATTATTACCCAATATATATAACAGACATGTTAAAACATTGAGCCTTGTTTATCTTGAGTAACTTGATTTCATAGTCATCCATTTCAATAACAAAACCACAATAACATAAGAGATATTTCTATATATCCAACTGACCTGACCTTACTGTAAGATGAATGTCACAAAATTTGCAATACAGCGACAGGGTGTCATGCAGAAGGAAACTGTTGTGTGCACACTCATCTGAGTGCAGTTCTTGTTAAAGTCATTGGCTTTACCTCAGAGGGACACATATAGAATTGTGTTATAAATAACTTATTTGATGTGCAAAGGCTGTATCTTTGAGATATCTTAATGAGTTCCAGTATTGTTATGTGAAAAGTGCAGGGGAATGGGTTGAAGCTATGCTATAATCCAAAACAAAGTAATATTATTTGTCACTTGGCAGATTTCTAAGCTTCTAGAAATCCAATGGGTCACTTTTCTCTTCTGAAATAACTAATCTCACCCTATGCTGAACACGCAAACCTGTTTTAATGAGCTTGTTAAGTGTGCTTATGAATCCTTGTTAAATCTGGAATAGGAGAGTTTTATAGGAAATTGGAGTAGAAGACAGCTTTAATGTTTAGTCACTTAATCATATGCTACACCAAGACATATAAAATATCATTTTTGGCCTATGTTTCTATGACCTATCCCTTTTTTCTTGATCTTCATGAACACAGGGAGGAAAGAACTTAGGAAAGCAAAAACAACTTGTTCCCTATTGCTTATTACTGCATTGCAATAATGGCACAATAATAGAAAACAAGAAAAAATGAGAGGATCCACATGAGTTTCACATGAGATATTGTGGAAAGAGGCAGGGAGAAGGGTTGGTAAGAGCAACCATATCTGGAAATACCTGAAAAATAAAGTATCCCCAAAAAGAAAAAGTCTTTGCCAGACCATCCATACAGGAGCCAACTAACAGGAATTGCTTAACCTGCATTGAAGAGAAGGGCAAGAAGCGGGGAATTACCAAACATCTTGGACTGCAGTGTGGAAATTGTTCTCGCTCTCTAAATCGTTCCAAATCAGTTGATAGCTTTCTTCTAAAATCCTTTATACCTTATAAGGAAAATTCTACGTTGAAAAAAGGAGAGCTAGAGGAGAAACATCCAAGAAAATGTAGCTTGATAAATAGAAACGATAGCTGTCACTTCTACTCAGTAAACGGTTTTATCAGAGTTCTCTAATCATCATGCATTATGAGACAGATATTGAAATAATATTTTTAGGATTGTGCCTTGCTGGCTTTGTCCAGAAGTAAAGGATGTAAGCCTTAATTATTTCTTGGATGGGATACTAACAAAGAACTCTACAGCCACTTCTGTACAGTTGCTAAAAAAAAAAGAAAATAATATAAATATGAAATCACAAGAATAAAGTTGACTCAAAGCAACTATTTTTTTTCAGTATTTCTTCAGTATTTTCAAATTCTTCCATCTGAGAAAAAAAAGGTTTAAAAATCACTCAGCATCACATGAGTGTAATTGTTTGGTAAGTTGTTTTGCTTCAGTCCTCATGCACTCTTTAATATTTTTTTTGTAAAATTCAGTAGAACTGAAGCACAAAACAAATAATGTGTCATTTATCATAACTGCCTAGCTTGCATACCTTTTGCCTTGCATGGCAGTATATCTATATCTATATCACTCTTATATAAATCCTGAAATATGAAGTCACCTCTTTCTCAAGAGCAATTGCTGTTATTTTTCCTGAAATGGGACCACCTATTTTCATAACAATTATCAGTAAACACAGTACACAGACACAGATAGATGTATACATGTTTTTTTTCAGAGCACTTCCTTCTAAAAACATCTGTTCTTATAGGAAAAAAAAACCTTTTCTGAACTTTCTAAATCTGATGGTTTTTTTACTATTAGAAAGTTTAATTCTACCTGTAAATTTACTAACAAGTAATTAAATACTATTAAATTATCAAATCATTATTAGCAATTTCCTGCAAGAAAAAAATCTAACTTCAAGAATACAGTACAGAAGAAAATACTACAACTCTGATAACATTTTTCCTGCAAGTACCATCCAATTAAATTGAAACATTATTTGATTTTTAAAAAATGTATGACTGTTTATTATTTTCCAATAGGACACTTCAATTTCTGGCATGCTGCATACACCATCAATTAAAAAATTTCAGTTGACAGGGTCTAGGAAGAGGGCCTTCTCTTCCATGGCTCCTGCCCTTCCCCAGAGGATTGGCCTCCCAAAAAGGAGTAAAAACTTGACTCTCTAGCTTCACATGGGGAACTTAGAATAGCATGCAGCCGTGGGACTGGACAGTCCCCTAAAGCCCCCTCTTTCACTTTTTTAAACACCTTTTAATCAATTTTAACATCTTTTAATTGTTCGTGCCTTCTTTTAATTTTTTAGACCTTTTTTAAATTTTTATATTTTAATTTTATTATACATTGCCCAGGGTCCCTCTCTGAGGGACATGGCAGATTTAGAAATGTGGTAGATAAATATTAAAACTGAAGCCCTGCAAGTGTACAAACCAGTGTAGAAT